>JAEIFX010000013.1:0-32257 GCA_018904325.1 Drosophila murphyi | reverse complement strand
TATCGGTTATTGCATTGTGTCTATATATTCGTTTTGGTGATCGTTTTCGCTCGTCATCTACTTTGTTCGCCGTTAGTTTCCGGTCAATTTTCGATCATCTTTTTCACAACGTCGTTGCTATTTTTGCATATTTCGCTGCTGCTAAAACGGCCAGTGCGCTCCTCGCAATCGTCGCTTCAGTCGCTACCTTTAGTGGTTCATCTCAAGTTCGGTCTTCGTTCGTTTGTGTAAGAGCTGCAACAATCTTTTTCGTCGTTTTTGGCGAGTCCAGCAGAAGTTAAGCTCCGCGCCAAATTCTCTTCGATTTCGTTACACATCTATAAATACGTCGCATCCCTTGGAAGACTACCGACGCCAGCGCGCAAATATCAAAAGGAACATTTCGCACATTAAAACCTTAGTTGATGGACAATCTGGAGATTCTTCTAAAAGGTCACATGCGGATCTTCAATGGCGCACTGAACTGGAAGATAACTATGAACGCAAGAAATTTCTTGGTGAACACTTAAATAGTACAGTCATTGATGACGCTACATCACACATTCCTTACCATCCTCAACCATTACGTCTGCCTTGTTTGGCCTTGCCCACATTCGATGGCAATCATCTGGAACATAACTTCATTTGCTCGGTTAATCAAATCGTGAACTGAGCGCAAATAACAAACATTGAGAAATATAAATACCTACTCAACTGCTTAAATGGTGCTGCACCGGAGTGCGTGAAGGCATTTCCAGTCACCAATGAAAACTACGCTGAGGCCATAGAAAAATTGGAAGTCTCGGTATGACAAGCCAGCATTGATATTTACAGAGACAATATCATCTATTTTTATGTTAATCTATGTGGTTTTGTATAAATGCGATCAGGAAACTAGAAAAAAAAATGGCATTTATCGCTGGATTATACAATAATCCCGACTTGGGTTCAGTGCGTACAAGTACTGGAGCGTTGTTGTCAATTCCTGTTGTCCATATGTATAACAATTAACCAAACGCATTCAAAACAGATTCGCACTTGCTTGTGCATTGTGCTCAAGCCCAACTCATACATTAATGGCTTGCGAACAATTTGAAGCATTGGATGCGCTGCAACGTTTTGATGTCGTCAAAAACCGACTGTGTCTGAATTGTTTGTCTAAGCGTCATCAAATGGCCGATTGCCCTGTTACATAACAAGCTACATTCAACAACACAACCAAGATCTTCGCCAGCCACCGACGCAGTAGCACACAACCATTCGCAAATCAAAAACTGTTATCAACCACCGGTTGTTTTAGCAACGGCTATGGTCTTCGTCAAAGATTTAAGTGGCACCTACAAACTAGGCCGATTCGATCGCTCAGAAGCTTCGTCTAAAAAGAGAAACACGATGTGCAAATCAGCAGTATTAGCCATGCACGTACAGACATCACTTCTCTTAGGGTAGGTTAGGTTAGGTTAGACGGCTGTCAACCCGATGGGTTGACACACATAGGCCATATTGGGCCCGTTGTGGTACCGTATGGGATCTAAGGGGGGATTTCTCCTACACTCGTGCTCTGGAATCATCCTGAACAGTTAGACATTTGTCCATCCAGTTGCATTTATATATTCTGGGATCCTAGCCGGTCTCATGTTTTCTAGCGCTGATAGGCCGGTTAGGGAGTAGTTTCCCAGGATTGCCATCCGTTTTCTGGTAAGTGGATTACTGCGGAGCAGTTAGTTCGACTCAGATTACACAGTTAATATTGGGCCATGTTTGGTGTGCTATGCGGGCGCAGGTAGCATATTGCCATGTAAGCAGACAGTAGCCGTATCGGAGCTGACTGGAGCTCCAGGCTTACCGCTGTGTTGTCGCCATTACGGAAATGATGGAGCAGAAAAATAATTATGTGTTTTTTCGCGAGAACGCAGGTACGTGTTTTACCTTCGTTTTGACATACAAGGAGCTTGCAGTTCTTACTTCTTGGCCTGCAAACCTTGCCAGGGTAGACCTCACCGACCTCTGCTACGGCAGCTTTGTACAACTCCACTGAGCGTGCATCTTTTCTGGCGATGTCCTTAGTGTTGCCTTGGTACCACCTCTGCATATTGGTGGTGGCCCAAGCAACTAAATTAACATTTGTCAGCAGCGGACAGCTAGAGCTTCTTCCACCCACTTCCATTGATTTTTTGGGATTCTTCCGTCCTTGTTGCCTTTGTCGAGAATCCCTATGAGGATTCTCTCCTTTGCAATCTCGGCGAAGGACCTTCCCTGTTAGTTCGACTCAGATTACACAGCTCTCTACTGCGCTTTTCGTTAATATTGGGCCATGTTTGGTGTACTATGCGTAAAGTTAATTTTGACTGGAGCCATGTCTGTTAAATTTTACCAGTGTTAAGAATCTTTCCAAAAATTTTGTGTAGCCAGTTTAGGGGTGTATTGCCCGCCTTCTGTAATTGGGCCGGGCTTATTTGATCGGGGCCAAGGGATCTAAACGGCTTGAAGCTGTTTACTGCCCATTTTATATAATTTGTTATGTAAAAGAGATTTTATGGATGCAATCTCTTCCCAGCTCGTTTTTGTGCACCTCGAGGACTGCTCAGAGCAGCCTGGGAAGTTCGTATTAAGGAGGATGTCCAGTGACTCTTCACTAGAGACCGACCATTAGTTGTCATCTCATTTCAGATAGCCTAGTGTGGTGGTGGCTTGCGATAGAACTTTTCTATGCCTTGCAGCTCGTTAGTTGAATCTATGTCTGTACAGAACCTGCAACTTTGTCGAAGGACATTTAGTTGAGGTGTCCACCATTGTGGTTTCTTCTTGCGCATCGGCTTACTGATAGGGCACGCTGCCTTAAAAGCCTTATTGCATGCTATTGTAAATGTGTTTGTGAGCTTACAGAGGTGAGCTAAGTTGTCCGGACCTTTAGGCGGGTGTTCCGAAAGGATTCGGTCAAGTTTAGCTTTAAATATTTCCCAGTTCGCATTCTTCTGATTTAGGAACTGAGCTGGTTTTGGGTGGCTTAATTCTCGAATTATATGTACCTGTGATCAGAGAAGGAGTGGTCTTCGGACACTCTCCAAACTGTCACCTGGTCACTCATGGGGTGTAAGATAAGGGTCAAGTCAAGTCTATGACCTCTCTCCTATTTTTTATAATAAAGGTGGGATAATTTCCCGTATTACGTACTAAAAGGTTACTATTAAGGATGATGGTTAAGAAGGACAACCCTCAAGTTTGTGTCCGTGCTTCCCCATTGAGTGTGGTGAGCATTGGCGTCGCAGCCTATAATCAGGCCGATCTTGTGCTTCTCGAACTCTTGGACGAAGGATCTCGTGATCTCGTCTGGTGGTGGGCCAATGCTGTCATGGACCATGTAAGCAGACAGTAACCGTATCGGAGCTGACTGGAGCTCCAGGCTTACCGCTGTGTTGTCACCATTACTGAAATGATGGAGCAGAAAAATAATTAAGTGTTTTTTTCGCGAGAACGCAGGTACGTGTTTTACCTTCATTTTGACATACAAGGAGCAAACCGCAAACCTTGCCTCCGATCATCCAAGGATTAGTATTATGTTGTCTCCGCCACCAGCCAGGCGGAGCATAAGGGCAGCGGATACTGCTTCACAGTGGTGAAGGCTTATCTGCAGTAGTCTTAAGGTCATCTGGAGATTCCACCCTCACCACCATGTTATTTCTGTCGTCCTCATCCGACAGAGTGAAGTCGTCCTCGTCCAACTCATGACAAATAGTCTTAAGGCCCCTGTCAGAGTTGACGCATCCGATGTGTAGCCTTGCAGATCATCATCAGTTGCTCCGGTCTCCGGAGGAGGACCCTGCTCGACTGTCTTGTCAGAACAAAGTCCCCTCTGACCGTCGCATCTGATTTATACACCTTCACGGTGATAGATCCGAAGGACCTTCGCTGCTGCACCTTGGCCCGTGTTGCATTGGGTTCCAGTGTTTCTTGTGAGCGTTGCCTCTTTGACTGGCTCTGCTTCTGGTTGGGTGGTGACCCACTATAGTTTGGCAGCACCTTTTTGGCCCACCACCTTGTTACGCCATTCGGCTGGTGGATTGGCCGACGCGTTCGCGTTCTGCTGCTTCAGAATGCTCGCAGCATTCATCCGCTCAGCATACGTGAACCTTTTAGCCGCGGCGCTGGTGGCTGGCAATTCGCCTATCGCACGCACTCCTGCCGGCAGGTTGGCTACACAAGTGTGGGGTTGTTGCCAACTGCACCCTCACCACTGGCAAGGCAAACAGGTTTTTCTACCACTTTTGACAGGCTTTGTCTAAGCTTTGGCCAGGCTTTCGAGCCACTGCCTCCGCTATTGCCTCCGATTGCTCCCTCCCGGATTTCACAGAGTACCGGACTCATTTTGATTTTTGTTTTTAATTTCGGGATATATTATGATTCCCACGAGTTGCGGAAAAAATGTCCACCTGCACAGAGATCCGCGATGTGCAGGTAAGGCTGATTAATATCGGAGGTCGCCAGGTATCCGATATGCTCCGTAAATGACTGGGCTATTTTTGGGCCCTGGCCAGGCTGATTATCGGCACGGGTAGCATAACACCTTAGTCCGGCCCGTTACCTCGAAACCATGACACGGTCCTTTGCCCCGGAAAATACCATGGAAGAGACCATGTCCGAAGTTCAGGGGACGAGACTTAGCTGGCATCGGTACCTTGCGGACTACTGTAATGCTATTACCAGTCGGCACCCTCGTGGAGGGTTCAGTTGAGGAATTTTTGCCATCTCTCACAACTACATACATCAATAAAATCTCGTTTACCGTCCTTTGAAGTTTCGATAGATCTTTGCGTCACCTCGCATATATGTAGCCTAGAGCCGGACATCAATATCGACATGTCAACATAGAAAATGCCTGAAAATATTGTTCTGGCAGATGAGAAATTCTACCAGTCTCGACACATCCACATGCTTTCGACATTCTGTCAGTGGACCAAGTTAAACTTGGTACAACAGGGCCCATGCTCCAAAAGACGCTGTTTGGATGGGTAGTGACAGGAAAGTTTCATCCGGAACTTTCTCGAGAGCTTGCTGCTAGTTTTAAGCTTGGGAAATTGAATCAACTGAAACTTCAAACGTGCTGTTGAAACCAGAATATCGAGGTTGTGGGGAACGCTACGTAAAAACGACTGTTATAAATGACAGTGGTCGCATTGTTGTAAGGCTGCCGTTTAAGAACAATTCGTCACCATGGTCATTCATTCGACATAGCACGCCGTAGATTTCGCAGCTTGGAATGTTGCTATTTCACTTCAAACCAAAAGTCGTTTCGCCGACCGTCACCAAGGACCATTCTGTCTATTGCATCAGCTTTGTTCGACGCTCTCGGACGGCTGTTGCATCTATGTTTCTCACTACCAAGTCCAAATTGGCCCCAGTAAAGAAGAAATTGCTTCGCAAACTGCAATTATGTGGATCACATTTGTTGCCACAAGTTTATTTCTGGTCGGATTCGCAAATTGTTTTACATTGGCTAAAACAACATTCAGTCACGTTGGAGATTCGTACCAACGGCATCAAATCCTGTTGACATTGTTTCTCGAGGTGCCACCACTTCTGATCTACAACCATCCATATAGTTTTCAGAACCAGCTTTTTTTAGCCCAACATCATGAAAATTGGCCAACATCAAGCAACATCAGCAATGATATGCAAGTAATCGATGACGCACAACGCAAATCAACTTTCGTCGCCACAATAGATCGTAACCATGTTTTGGAGAAACTAGCGAAAATCAGCTTATACAATCGTTGTGTTCGCACTGCCTAATAAAATGACACGTATGAAACATAAATTTGAAGAACTACGCATTGTATCTTATTGCATAATTTGGAACATACAGCAGTTATTATTCGTCGAAGACATTCGCCAACTGCAAAAAGATCAACCACTTTCTCAATCCTATTTTTGATCGCTCCGCAGGATTTTCACTTATCAGAGTTGGCAGTCGGCTAGACAACGTTGACTTTCAGAACTTTGAAAAACATCCGATATTGTTGCCCAGGAAATCGCACTTCGTCTGGATCTGGATGTGCGGCATTTACATCTTCTCAACTGTCATGCTGGACCTAAAGCTTTAGTGGCACTCATCCGATTGGAATATTGGATCGTAAACACCAGGGACTTGGCACGTCGCATCGCGCGCACCTGCTTGGCGTGTGTTCGGTACAAGCCAAAACTGGAAAGGCAGCTTATGGGATCGCTGCCAGTGGAGCGCCTTCGACCGGAACACCCATTCCAACGCTGTGGTATCGGCTTCTGTGGGCCAATAAATATAGTAACGCCTCATCTCAATAATTTGGAGCGGTTTGACGTGATAACCATTGGTATGTGGTATTGATAACTTGGACATTTCAACTGGAGCTGGAACGCATTGGGTAGCTTACTACAAAGCAGATAAGCAAATCAGATATTTTGATAGTTATGGAAATTTACCACCATCTTTAGAGCTTATTAAATATTTGGGAGAGAATATAAAATACAATTATAAGCAAGAGAAAAAATTGGTTTTTTTTAAACGGGGGCCTTTTTTTTAAAGTTTTTTTTTTTTTTTTTGGGGGGGGGGGTATCCGCCGCGCGCCTTTTAAAATTTTTGGTCCCCCCTTCTGAGCTTATAGCTCCTCCATCAGCCCCAACTCCCGCACAAACGTGAGGATCTTTGTTGGGTTGAGGTCTACTATGTCTTTGCAATCCAAGACATGCGCCCCTAGGATGCTGCTTCTTTTTCTAACTAAGGCGACACAGGCTGCCAGGATGTGCATCGAGGATTCCTTTTCCCCTTCACAAAACCTGCAGAGATCGCTACTGAATATACCCAGTTTTGCCAGGTGACTCCTTAGTCTACAGTGTCCTGTCAATAGACCGGTAAGTATCCTAAGGTTGTTCTTTCCCATGGTTATAATCTGTTTAAATCGAACAAGATTATAACCACCTAGGAGACATCTGGCTTGTCGGAGTCCTACTGTCTCCGACCAACTCTGTTGCCGTCTCTGCCTTTCCTCGTTTCTGAGTTCCAGTCGTATAGTGTGTTTTCCTATGCCACAATACGGTTCTGGTCCTGTTAGGGGCCTTCCTGCCCCCATTCTTGCTTGCTCGTCAGCCGCCTCGTTACCCGCTATGTCCCTGTGGCCCGGGACCCATCGTAGGGTGAGCCTGTTGTGTGTCCCGAGTAGGTCTAGCTTCGAACGAACTTCATGGACTAACTTCGATGTTATCTTAGTCCCCATTATAGCTTTCAATGCTGCTTGACTGTCGGATAGGATGGATATATCCGTATTCCGATAGTTACGTTCTATGTTGAAGTCCGCACATCTCCCTATCGCACACACCTCAGCCTGAAATATGCTGGTGTGCGTTCCCAGGGATTCATGGTAGAATACCCGAGGACCCACCACTCCAAGGCCGGTGCCCTGATTCGTGAGTGATCCATCGGTGTACCATTTTATGGTGTGCGGTTTCATGGGATGGACTTCGTCCAGACTTGTCCATTCCCTTTTACTACTCATTTGAACTGTGAAATTTCGCTCGAATATGTATTCGGCTACCATTTCGTCCCTAGGTTGCGTCAGTAGGGGTAGTTCGTTTGAAAGGAGTTGGGCATCTTTATGGCTAAGGATATGGTTGCCCCCAACTCCTTCTGCGGATATCCTGAGAAGCGTGGCTTTCTGTTTAAGCCTTATAATATGGTGGAGTGGTGTCAGCTCCATTAAGGCTTCAAGGGCCATTGTTGGGCAGGTGCGCATAGCTCCTGTCATACATACGCAGGCCATTCTTTGCAACTTTTGTAGTTGTTTCTTCACGGTGATCAACCGCGCCCTGTCACCCCATGCTACCACCCCATAGGTTAACATGGGTCTTACTACCATCAGGTATAGCCATCTTAGTATCTTTGGTGATGTACCCCATGATTTACCTGCAATACTACGACATGTGTAAAGCGCCCTAGAGCACTTTAATATCGTGTTTTGCACATGGGTGCCAAAGTTAAGCCCGCTATCAAATGTGATTCCCAGGTATTTGACCTCCCTACTTGTTTCTAGTAGGGTCCCTGAGAGCCATATCTGTCTCATCCTCTGTAACTTATGTCGTCTGGTAAAGGGGACGATGACTGTTTTCGTAGGGTTTAGGTTGAGTCCAACCTCCATACACCAGTCATACGTTATCCTTAGCCCTGACTGGACTATGTCACAGAGTGATTCTTCGAATTTGCCTCGCGCTATGATAACAATGTCATCGGCATAACCTTGACATTGAATACCACTGTTAGCAAGTCTGTTTAGTAGTTCGTCTACTAACAGACTCCAGAGTAGCGGAGACAACACCCCTCCTTGGGGACAGCCTTTGGTGGTTAGGACTGTTACAGTGCTATCATGCAATGATGCCGTGGCTTGTCTGGACCGTAGCAGTGCAGATATCCATCTGCTGGTAGTATGGTCCAGGCCTCTTCTCTCAAGGGTAGCATTGATTGCATCGTGAGATGTGTTATCAAAGGCACCTTCTATGTCTAAGAAGGCGCATAGTGCTACTTCCTTATTATCAATTGCCGCGCTCAAAGTACGTCGCAGCTGATAAAGTGCTGTGTCCGTGGACCTGCCTACTCTGTATGCATGCTGCGTTGGGTGCAGCGGCCTTTGCTTAAGCAAAGTGCTTCTGATTCTGTAGCCCACCAGCTTTTCCAACGTTTTCAGTAAAAACGATGTTAAGCTGATGGGTCTGAAGGACTTTGGGCTGGTAATGTCTTTCTTCCCTGCCTTGGGGATGAAGACTACCCTAGCTCTTCTCCATGCGCCCGGTATGTATCCGAGGCCTAGGCTACTCACTAATGCCTTCCTAATGCGGGAGAGGAGTATTTCCTGTCCCGTTTGAAGGAAGGCTGGCGATATGCCGTCCATTCCAGGGGACTTATAGGGCTGGAATGTTCCGATTGCCCAGTTAAGTCTCTCCCTTGAGACTGTCGACTTAGCGCATGCCCAGTCGTCAGTTGACGGCCTGTATCTACTTTCTCTTTCGATAGCCTCTTCCTGCAGGGGTGTGCTTCCTGGGAAGTGCGTCTCAAAGAGTAACACTAGTTTCTGCATATCACTGCTCGTAAAGGAGTTATCCCCACGCTTCAGTGCTAAGTTCGCATCAGGCGTTCGTTTCGCCAGTGCTCTATGGAGCCTGGCGCCTTCGCTTGTGCTAACTATGCTTTCACAGAAGTTCCTGTAATTCTTCCGTTTGGCCTTCCTTATCTCCTTATTATAGGAGGTCAGGCTTTCACGGTACTGCTCCCACATTCCGTCTCTCTTTGCTTTATTAAAGAGGCGACGTGTGGTCACGCGCAGCCTTTCTAGGCTGTCGTTCCACCATGGGGCATCTTTCTCCAAGTACTTTTTCCCTACTGGGCAGTTATCCTCAAATGCATTGGTTATGCACTTGTTGAGGTCACCGATGGCCCTGTCCAGCTCTAGTGGTTCTCTGGGTATACCAGATAACCCGTTGGCTAGGGAGAGCCCTAAGGCCGACTTATAACCGTCCCAGTTGGTTTTCCTGGGGTTGCGACCTGGTGTCCTACTATCCGTGTTTAATTGTAACTTAAATAGGATAGTTCTGTGATCAGACATTGATTCCTCTTGGGAAACATGCCAGTCCCTAAGGTGAGGTTTTAGGGACCGACTAATCAGGGTGATGTCTAGCACCTCCTCCCTGATTCTAGTTACGAATGTCGGTGTAGATCCGACATTGCCTAATTCTAGATTATATTTAAAAATAAAGTCCATTAGGCACTCACCCCTCAAATTGATGTCGCTGCTGCCCCATATCGTATGGTGCGCATTGGCATCGCATCCGACGAGCACTGGGATTTTCTCCCTCCTGCAGTAATCCACCAGTTTTTCTATTTCTGGTGGTGGGCAGGCTCCATCTCCTGCGAAATACGCAGATACCATAGCCGTAGGGATCGCGCCATTCTTGGTGTGTACCAATATGGGAACGCAGTCCCTAGTCAGGAATTCTGAAAGGTAATAGTAAAGTTAATACTTTTCCTTACCATTATGCATGCTCGGGGTGCTGGATCTCTCCGATCCCAGATTACCTTCGAGTCAGCCGTGTACAGGCCTTTAATGCCATTGTGCACCCATGGCTCCTGTATTAGGGCTAGCCCAAGGGTTTGTTTGGTAAACATCCTGCTAAGACCGCCACGGCTGAATGCTTACCCTGCCTCGTCCGTGACTTGGGCCATCTATTGCCGGGGGGCTCCACCTAACAGGGCGGGTTGCCCCAACTATTCGTTTCGACGTCAGCTGCTACTGCGTCCAGCTCCTCCGCCAGCTCCTGTGAGGACATGGGGATTCTTCTCTCCAGCATGTCCGTTTGGCAGAGCGTCTTGTCCGCCAACTCCTCATCTTCTGCGAGGTCCTCCACCGAGTCGGTGGACTGAAACAACTGCTCACTGAACTGCGGCAGGAGTGTTTTCTGTGGCTGTGATGTCCACATTGACAACCTCCCTGCCGCTTTGCTGAGAGCTGCTTCTCGCCAGACTCTCCTTAAACCGCTTACGGGGATGGTCCCGTAGCGGAAGTAGATCTGGTGCCCCTTCTCCACAATGATATCCCTGGATAGTTCGTCTATCCCAATTACCAGGAGGGCTCCTCCGCCCTCGTTCCTCCTGGAAATCACCTTCCATGTGTCGGTCTCGATCCTGTTCTGGTTCCTCAGCAGAGCCAACAGGGATTCGGTCGACCGATCCACACTTCTAGGGCAGAACAGCGTGATGCAGTGGGGCAACGGAATGTTGTCCCCCACTTTGCATTCAAGGGGCACGCCCTTCCACGATTTCAGCCTCGGCGTTGCGGTTCTCAGCCAGTCGGCTGAGGCCTCATCCAAGCATTCGATGACCAGGAAACCCACCCGGAAATGAATGCCCGCGAATGAGACCGCCACATCTCCACCAGACGCAATGACTTCGTCTATGATGGCCTCTTCCAGCACAGACAAGTCTCCGCGACTGAGCATTGCTCGTGGGAAATCCACGGGCAACACGGCCACCTTCACCTTTCTTGCCATATCTGCATATGACAATCGGGGCTCGGTGGGTGCTGGCGAGCTGGGCTTCGTGGCCGGCTGCACGCGATGTGCTCGGACGGAGGTCCAGGCCTGCTTCCTTTTCGGCCGTCACTTTGGCATCGGCACCCTCTTTGGGGTGGTCACCGGAGGAGTGATTGGCGGCTACGCCTCTTAGGGGCTGGCGCTGGTGTCGTCGCCGCTTCCCTGGGCTCTTTGGCCTTTTTCGGGCAGCATCAGGAGTGAGTCCTTGCTGGAGGTACCGAAGGTACCACTTGACCCTTGAACCGCAGAGATTTTTCCGGTTCGGGTCATCCAGCCCACCGGGTTGACTCCTCGGTGGCAGGAACTCTTCCTTCCTCTTAAGGCGCTGTGCACCCTGCCTCGCAGCGTTCGTTGCTGAGCGTGGTGGTCGGGGTGATCCGACCATCACTCCCATGCCCCAAAGCCGGAGTTTGTTGTGCATGCGGCACTCTCCTGTTTGGTGCTGGAGCAGCACGGTGTGGAGGTTGGTCTGCCACAACGGGAGGGTCTTTCCCCGTCTAGGGCCCGACCCTCCAGATGTCTTGCGACCATACTCCGCAGGGAGATCCTGCGGTATTAATATTTTTCTTGGAGTTCTTCATGAGTTCCCACGTTCTGCGGAGAAGTGAATGTCCGCCCGGGCAGAGATCCGCATTACCCGGGTAAGGCTAGATTAGAACAGGCGGTCGCCATTTGCCTGAGCCCACCGTTAGAGACTGGGCTAGTTTTTCCCCGGGCCCCCAGCCAAGCTGACTCTCGGTACGGTTCGAATAACGCCTTAGTCTGGCCCGGAGTGAGATGTGGTGGATAGGATGGGGTAGGTAATTGTGGGGGAGATAGGGGATTGTGTGAGGCTATACTTTGAAGGCGGCAACACAAGCGCCTTGTCAGTGCGATTGACAATATCGCACCCGCTGTTTGTCCGGGACTGCTTATTTACGAGGAATCTCGTATTATTCGCAGCTAACCTCCCTGGGGGAGGCCATTCGCTATCCGCAACCCGCGACCCGCCTGGTGGCCTCATCTCACCCCATCCGAACCATCCCACAAGTTCTAAGTTAAAATACAATCAAAATCAACATTAAATAAAAATAATTAAACATCAAAATTATATTTAGTTCTTTTAGTAACCAAATACTATACAAGTTATACTATCTTTAGTTGATTAGAGTAGTGTATTGTTTACATTATGCAATACATCAGAAAAACATCAGTTAAACTGTCTTAAACCACATAAAAAACCGTGATTAACCACATAATAAACCACATCAAACCGCTTGAAAACCAGAAACCACCTCTAAAGGTGTTTTCGGTTTAGATCTGGTGGTTTTTTGAAATTAAAAATGAATGAGCATATACTGAAAGAATTGACAAAAAAAGAAAACGCCCTAAAAAGAAAATTTCAAAGCATTAAATTAGGTAGAGCCGCAAATGAATATCAATTAGAGGAAACGTTTAAGCCAATAACACAACCTCTTCAGAAAATAGTTAGAGGGAATATAATAGCAAATCAGCTGATGAAAGTAAAAAAAACGGAGAAGGACACGTAAATAGTAGGAATGAAATTAAAAGCGGTAGAAAACTTTAGTAGTATTGGTGAATATTATGATGCACTGGAAATGAGGAATATCTGAGTTTCAAACACAAGATTTATCGTTAGCACCAAGCGAATAGAGTTTTAATAAACCTGACACAATTAGTAATGTGGACTATAATCAAACGAATGAAATAACTGATGAGTTCTTTAATCTTAGTTTAAATGATTTTGAACGTCAGAAAAAGCTGGATAAAGCATTTGGACCTACTAAAAAAAGTGGACAAATTAATCTTGGGAGTTCTAAAATATCTATTTACGACAAAAAAACAAGAAAATTGAGCTGGAATCTGATGAAAAGTGGAATCTTACTCCTGGATTATACTCTTTGATTTACTTGAAAGATCCTAAAGGTTATGATGAAACGGATTTGGATGTATATCAGAAAATCTTATCAAAAACCAATGCCCATAGAAAAATCATTCAGCTGATAGCGAGGGAAATCGTTCTAAAAAGTACACTCAAATAATAAAAAAAAAATTTTCTCAAAAAATGTAGATGATCCAAATGCAATGTCTACACCTCTAAATAAGAAATCCATGCATCAGGGTGGAGGTTTTATGACACTCAGTTCAACTAAGCCAAATTATGTATATTGGGATGATCCAAATGAGATCGTTGATAGACTTAAACTTTTAGTTGGCTCACAGGCAGCTGGTAACACTAATCATTATAATGAAATCGTTTCGATAGTTGAAGAACTTCGTGAAGCAAAAATTATTTATTGAATATATAATACTGTGATGAACAATAATTTAGTAATATCAAAATGCCTCTTGACAAGTTTGGTCACTTCTTTTCAACTAGCAATGAAAAAGAAAGATCAAGTATAAAAAAAAACAAATTGCTGGTGTTTTACTTGATGTTGATCAGAACATTAATTTTTTAAACAAACGTCTTAAGAATGTGGGTGAACTCTTGGAAGATAATGATGCGGTTACTAAAGTCTTTTTAGAAAGAAAAGTAGAAGAAACAATGGAGAGCTTTGAAAAACTTTTAAAAGGAAAAGATCAGTCGGATCAGAAAACAATAAGTGAAATATCATTTACAATTCTTAATGAGATTAACAAAAATAAAATTGAGGTGGAAGATCTCTTGAAAAAATCAGAAAGTTCTTTACAAACGAATTTTAATTCGCAAATAGAGTCATTAAGAAGTTTATTTAACGGTAAAAATCAAAATATAAATTTAAATATCAAGTCGTTAAGATTCGATAATAAAATAGATAAATAATGTGTCTTGTGTGTGCTACGAGTTATAATCTATAGGACCGTTAACAAGTTCGGACATTCCTCAAATGAGCGGAATAAAGAGTAAAGTAATTCCCACTTGGTGGAAGTCTATGTCGAAAATAGTCAAAGCAATGGTACTAAATACAAAATGTTTAAAAGTGTTCTGCAGACAGCACTATTCAAAAGGGAGCATGCCTTGTTGTTGTTTATAAAATAAATAAAAATAAAAATTAAGGTAAAGATAAATATGAAGAAAAAGAATTAAAAAGAGAATCATGAGCAGGAGGAATGTAATAGAGGATTTACTTGCACCAGCTCGTAAAAATTTTAAACGCCGAAGAGTTATTATGAAGGGAATCGATGATCATTGGCAAGCAGACTTAGTAGAAATGCGACAGTACTCATCATCGAATAAAGGATATAAATTTCTATTGAGAATCGAATTCCAAAGAATTTACAGACCGATGATGGAAAAGAATTTTTTAATACAGACTTTAAGAGTTTGTGTAGAAAACATAACATCAATCATTACTCAACTTTTAGTGGTCTTAAGGCGTCAATTGTTGAGCGTTTTAATAGAACGCTTAAGGAGATGATGTGGAGAGAGTTTAGTTATAATGGAACATATTGTTGGATTACAATTTATAAACAATTGATAAATGAGTACAATCGAAAACATCATAGAACAATTCAAATGAGACCTGTTGATGTAAATTCGTTAAATGAGAACAAGTTGTTGAATACTGCCTACAATCGTATAAAAATCTTCAATGGTAGTAAATATCATGTTGGAGATTATGTGCGTGTTAGCAAGCATAAACATACATTTGAAAAGGGGTATACACCGAACTGGACAACTGAAATTTTTAAAATAAAACAAATACAAAATACCAATCCAACTACATACATACTGGAAGACTATCAAGGTGCATTTCTGAAAGAAGGTTTCTGTAATGAAGTGTTGAGGAAAACAAGATTTCCAAACACTTACTTGATTGAAAAGATAATAAGGCGTCGAAAAGATAGAGTTCTAGTTAAATGGCTTGGGTTCTCAAATGATCAGAACTCTTGGATAAATATCAATGAAGTTCTATAAGATCGCACGTGTGCGTACTATTAATAGATTAAAATTTCATGAACAGTATTGATTTGTGATGAACCTGTCAGTAATTTCCTTTAAACCTTCTGACCTGTGCACTAAGGTTTCGGTACTCAGTGTAGGGAATTTCGGATATAAAAGAGCGTCTTGAATACAAGTAGCTCATTCAAAAAGATGTCGAAGAACATTCAGGAGCTGTTCAATTTAATGGACGACGAGGAGAATTCAATGAATTTTTAATTGGGACAGCTGAGTCCATCGGAATGGCTTGAGCTCTTGGAAATTTCACCTAGAGAGAAACGGAAAATCGAGGAGGAGGAGGACGCTTCTTTCCACAAGAAGCAAAAGGTTGACGACTCGGAAACCATCATCATCGATATAACCGAGGAGGGACAAAGGATGGAGCCCACCTTCGATGATCTTCTTGTCGAGGAGCCCATTGCTGAGGAATGGGACATAAAGAAAATTTTCGATGCTGACGATGTTTTAGAAAATTCAATAGAATTTTTAAACTTTATTAAGAATATTTCATAATAAATACTAAATTTAATCAATTGTATTTCATTTATTCATTACATTTAAATAAATAAAAAAAAAAAATTGCAAAATACATATTTCTTTGTGTTATATTTATTCCACACATACATATTTATTCCATACACACTTCATGAATTCAAATAAAATGCATATATGTACAACCTAAAATCATGTGTTTATCATCTTCTTCTTTTTATTCAGGTAGACTGCATTTTTAATAGACACACGCAGGTACACAAGCACACACTTGCAACCTCAAGTCTTGTGTTTATGTTCTCCTTTTTTTTTAATATATATTTATACTTTTCTTTTTTCATATCAACACCCTACATTTTCTGATTTCATAAATTAAAGTAAAAGAGACAGATGTACTTCTTTTTGGTTTTAAATATTCATTTATTTATTTTTTTTTGTTCTTAATTTTATTTACATTGTTTTTTTTCCACTTAATTTTATTATCATTTTTGATTGTTTGTGTATTAATTAATTTATTATTATTTATTTATTTATCTTTTTTTTTTTTTTCTTACTACTATGAATTAATTCTAAAATGCCCCAGGCATATGTATTTATCCCATCTTCTTTTATTTTTCTCTTATCATCTCTAGAACTTAAAGTTGTTTTTCTTATTCTATGTGTATATAAATTGTGAATCTTAGATCTAAACATCAACATGCTATCACAAAATGTATTTTTTTCAAATAGACATTGCTTATAACTATTTATAGTCAACTTATCTAACGAAGACTTTTTAACACCTTTTGATTTTTTTATGCACCCCCATCAAGAGACAATGAATACATTTTGGCTCTAAGACCAACAAACTCCAACATTCTTTTTCCACTGTTTTCATCTTTCATCATTCCCAAAACTTTCTTATTGCACCTTCTGATCCCATATTTTTTAGATAACTCCTCCGGATAGTCAGATGTATCAAATCTCATTTCTACATCTTCCGCAATGTCTTTAAAGAAATCCTTAGTCTCAATAGAATATATGAATGAGTCTGTATCCATATAATTCAAAGAAACTTTTTCTTGATACTTTGGCTTTATGTAATCATAATGAAAATCGTACATTTGCCATTTTGATAGTTCGAGAACTGTAAAACCTAAGTACATAGGCTTATCATACACATTATGGAGTCGATTCATTTGAATCGCATACATATCTTCAGAAAATTGTGCTGAACTATGGAAATTGGCCCTTGCAATGAGGGCACGAGCACCCAATCTACTGCGATTAGTGGTTTCCCACGATGTGACCAGTTTGATGTCTTTACGTTTTTCTACGTTTTCCATCGTTTTTCCATAGACAGCGTTATTTAATAGTTTGAAAAAGTCTTTTTCAAAATTATTTTTTGCTAGCGTTCTATGATATGTATTTAAGTCTATGTAATTTTTAAGCCAGGGAGACTGCTTAACTCTAAAATTTAGTGTATTTTTGTTAATATTAAGCCATTTCTTAGACATTGCTGAAGATTTCTATAATGGATAGGATACTTTATTTTTTACCTAAGGTCAGCAACAAGTTTTTTAACTTTAGCCTCCGGAGTAGGCTTTTGGTTTGATGGGCAAAAAGGTAGATCATTATGGTAATCGTGAACAGAGTCTGGATACAAAAGATCTACCTCGAGAATGTACCCAGACTCTGAATTATCTTTGATAGATGAAATATCAAATGCATTCAATTCTGCATCATTCATCCATCTAAAGCCGGAATATGGGAGATATTGCGACATTGCCCAACCATATAAATTATTGGCATCTAAATACATCAGCAATTCTGATGGCGTAGTGATGTCATAACTCTCCATATACATATGGTTGGCTTTCGAATAGCGCTTACAGCACTGAACTAATCCACCACGAATACCATTTTGAATGAACCTATACATATTAATGTCAGTTAATAATTCTAGTTATATTTTTGTGGTCTTCAACATTGCATCCCATGAGAGACCGGGTGTAGTGTAATAATAGGCGGGATCTAATGAGTAGATTTTCTTGCAAATTGCACGAAAATTTTGAAAGACATCCGACAGTAAAAGAACATCAGTCTTAAGATATAATTCCATGTAATCTTTAAGACTTTGACATCAAAAAACTGGCCAGACTTTTTGAGCGTGGAAATAGTCTTCGACTGAACATACTGTATTGGTTAAACTGTTGAAGAATTTATCTCTGTGGGGAAGAGCTGACTCATCCAATCTGCTCTCTGAGTCAATATAAGGAAATACCCCCTTCCTACGTATTAGATGAAATTCATCATCTAATGGGAAAAAGGCTTTTACGTTATTGAAGCTGGCTATATCTAGATTGCTACTAAGTGCATCTAGACTTGATGCCATGAAACAGAACGTATCTAAAAATCTAATTTCAAGGTTTTTATCATGGGATGCAATATGAATAAATTTTGAAAGTGAAATGTACCACTCCTTGTTAAGGGGGAGTACTTTTATATCACCTTCAACTTTATTTAATTCTCTAACGAACAAATGAGAATCATATTTAGAAAAGTTGTGGAAAAATACAGGAACAAAAGGTGCAATTTGAAAATTAATGTTGCAGGCATTATGTGCTGCACCCCTATACAACCCAGATAAATGGCAATGATCCCTAACTCGATCATTGCCTAAAGTTTTTTCACAGATGTGACAAATGGCTGAATTTCTAAACCTAAACTCATCATCTGCACTAATATTTATGGGCTTGATGGTGCTTAGATAACAAGTATAAATATCGTTTACATCTCTGATAAGAAACTTGACGAATTTTATACCTGCATCTACCCCAGTTTCTAGAACAAGCTTATCTAACGTTGGGTTAAAGGCGCACTTTATATAGTACAAATAAGCTATGGGGATATGCTGAGAAGTTGCTATAACATACACACTCAATTGCGAATTGAGGGGGGTTAGAACACACTCAAAATCTGCGTATACAACAAAAGGTACGTCTAAACTACGATTAAAATTCTTAAAACTAAGACTTGCTTTTTCTTCCTCTTTCTTTTTGGGAGTATTGACACAACCTTCCCATACTGTTGACGGTGCTCTTCATGCATCCACGCATTATGTGAAAAATTCAAGCACGTCTTGCAGAAGTACAATTGCGTCTTGTGTGATGTAATTTGACGTCTTACAAGTCTGGAAGTATAAAAAAAAAACAAATATATGTTTTAAAAAATTTTGTTTTTTGAAAAAGAGTATTTATTAAAATATTACCTTGACAAATTTTTTATCCACACGAAATGTCCATCTCCGTCACATACAATGGACCGTTGACTGCATTGGACTGCTCATAGAAACCAAAAACATTGATGCTAATGTTGTGGTTTTGAGCTTCAAAAATTTTTATTTGAGCCAACGGCAGTGGGAAATCCAAATTGGAAAAATTGAGTATGAGCGCTTCATCAATTTTTATTAAGTCGCTCTCAATCCCATCAACTTTATATGCTGAGCATCGTGCAGGCTGGTTGTTTGCTGGTGCTTTAAGGGCTGATATTAATGCCCATTTAAAACAAAATTCATCAGCATTTTTAACATTAATGATCGCCTTCTTGTTCCTCAAAACTTTTGGTGTTTCAATAAAGCTTGAAACTTTGAGTGGAGTATATTTGTTAATATTTATCTCCAGTCTTAAGATTTGAGACAATGTCCAACCACTGTCCTTCTCTTGGAACTCATCCATTTTCACACAAATTATTGCAGAATGATCTTTGATGATCTCTCCAAGATCACTAGATGCTGTTAAGACACTCATATTAGACTGATGAGATTTAATTGTCATCAGCAATTCATCATCAGTGAATTTTATATACTCTGCAAAGAGTTTAATATTTATTTTGCAGGCTGTGTGAGTTATCAATACATTTTGAATTAACGGAATCATTTCTTGAGCTGCTTCACTCTGAAACTCTATCGGTTCGACCAAATTTGTGTGATTATTCTCAAATGAGTTTCACCTTACTATTTATAGGCGTAAAAACGAGCATCTTGTGGGAATTGGAACGAAGATGCGCGCTCCACTTTGCGGATGCAATTTGTATATTGCATTCGGTGCAGATCCTGGCTTGAGCTGATGGTCCATTAGAGTTGACATTGGAAGCGACGGAGTTGATGTTGTTGGTGGTGGTGACGGAGTTGATGATGGAGATGGTGTTAGTGGGGGTGTTAAATTATCGAAATAATTTGGGTGGCTCTGTCCTTGAGCTTAGTTATTCCTTGCGACATAGTTGAATCCCTCGAGCGCGTTCACGTTGTTGTTCTTATTATCGAACATTTTAATTGTGTTTTTTTGGGTTTGTTTTAAACTTTGAATGCACAACACACACGAGTTGACGATTGCAGAGTTAAAAAACTACTAAGGTTTTAGAAATCGGAATCTAAAATATTAGGTATGAAGCCGGCGCAGGTGCACAATGCAACGTAGGCTATTATTTCAAAGGTGCACAAACAGAGTGCACTGTAAAAAGGGAGAGAACCAAACACACGAAGAAGGTAGCAGCACGTGGCAAATGTACGTGCGAAGTACCTACTTAACAACAGTTTACACCACTAATACTTTAATTATTGTGTGGGAAAACATTCAGGTGTGAGGTCTCGTATGAGTCCTATGCATTGACAAAAAGTGACAAAAGAGAAGCGAGCATTACCTTTCCACTGATCATTGCACCCACCCTCAAAAATCAAATCATGTACATGCACAACAGTGCGCCAGCTACTAGCTGATCTTCCACTTGATTCTAAAACACAGGTTACAGGTTAGACGCCTAGCACACAATATCCTCCTTAAAACCACAAGTACACAGTCCCCACACACATATTCTCCTTAAACTACAATCACGTACGCACACAAAGTGCTGCTGAGTGATCGTCCACCTCAAGCCAACCCACAATAAAAAAGGGTCAGCCATAAATCTATACTCTTCGATCATAAATGTCTCATACGTGATCCAAAATCACACATTTTCCTAAAAGAGGTCACACACTTGTCACTCCCCCACCCAAAAGCAAGAAATTAGCTCCAATAATGAAGCAATTAAAAATCAAAAAAAGCGCGCGCAGCCGAGTATGGGGGAAATTTTTTTTTTTGGGTTTTGGGGGGGGGGGTTGTGTTTTTTTTTTCTGTGGTGTTTTTGTGGTGGGTGTTCTTGGTTTTTTGGTGGTTTTTGTGGTTGTTATATTAATGGGGGGGAAAATTTTTAAGTGGTTTTTTCTGCTCTCTTAGAATGCAGGTTCGTATTTTACCTTCACATAGGAGCCGTAAACTTTGTTTACACCTACCCAAGGCTCTTGTCTTGGAAAGGACTATATATACTCCGCCATCAGCAAGGCGAAGCATAAGGGCAGCTGATGCTCCTTTACAGTGGTGGAGGCTTATCTATAGAAATCGCATTGACGCCTGAAGATTTAACCTCCACCACCGTTATATTGGTATTCTCTTCGTCCGAATGCGAAAACTCGTTCTCGTCTAGCCGTGCCACATGGCCTCTAGGCCCCGAGTCAGCATCGACTTATCACCTTGACGATGATTGAGCTGATGCCAAAATTCACTTCATCTTTAGCGACCTCAATCGGTGTGACTTATTTTTTTGAGAATCACCACCTGCTTGATTTATCTTCTCTTGGGTGACCTCAATCTTGACTACCCTCCAGTCGTCGGTGGCTAGTGACGGGTTGCATTTCTACAAAATTATGATTACTTGGTCCGGTTCCTTCAAGATTGGCGGAATCCAGCTAAGGGCGCAAGATCTACTTGGAACTTCGCACGTCGACGGCGACCAGCTTGGCTCCGGGGTAGATCTCGCCCATGCTCGCTATAGCAGCCTTGTAAAGCTTCACTGAGCGTTTATATCTCACACAATTTGAAAGCTAGAGTCACCAAATCTAAAAGGTATATTGCTAGTAACACCTTTCAAAGATTCGAAAAAAATTAACTAAAATTAAAGGACATATATTCATTGAATGTGTAAATTATATATATAAATAAGCTCACACCACTCCACCAAATCAGAAGGCTCAAGCCGAAATCGACGCTTTTAAGGATGCCAGCTGAAGGCATCCAATCACATCCTAAACAATAAAGATGCCCAACTCCTCTGAAAGGGACGAAATGAAAGCCGAATATATCTTCGAGCGTAATCTCACAGTTCATATGAGCAATAAAAGGGATTGGAAAACTGTGGAAGAGGTCCATCACATGAAGCCGCACACCATAAGGTGATACATCGACGGATCACTCACCAACCATGGCACAGGTCTTGGTGTAGTGGGCTCTCGGGTGTCGTACCATGAGTCCCTAGGAACGCACACCAGCATATTCCAGGCTGAGGTATGTGCGATAGGAAGATGTGCGGACTTTAACTTAAAACGTAACTATCGGAATACGGATATTACAATCCTATCCGATAGTCAAGCTGTATTAAATGCAATAACGGTGACTAAAATAACATCGAAGATAGTCCAGGAGGCTCGTTCAAAGCTAAACCTACTTGGGACTCACAACAGGCTTGCCCTGCGATGGGTCCCGGGCCACAGGGATATACCGGGTAACGAGGCGGCTGACAAGCAGGCGAGAATACGGGCAGAAAGGCCACTGATATTACCAGAACCGTATTGTGGCATAGGTAGACACACTATACGGCTGGCACTTAGAAATTAACAGAAACAGATGCAGCTGCGGAGCTGGTTGCAGGCAGTAGGCGTCCGGCAAGCCAGATGTCTTCTAGGTGCTTATAATTTTAAGTGATTTAAGCAAGTTATAACCATGGAAAATAACAATCTTAGGATACTTACCGGTCTAATGACGGGACACTGTCGACTAAGAAGTCACCTAACTGGACTAGGTATATATAGTAGCGATATCTGCAGGTTATGTGAAAGAGAGGAGGAATCCTCGATACACCTACATACATTTTCCTTTTTTTTGTTTTGTTTGTTAATTCAAAATTGGACATTCTTTCATCATATGACATATAGATTCTTCACCTTCTTTTTTCCTTTATTAATTACTATCATTATTCAACTTAAACTTCGTTATTTCTCAGCATTTCTATCTGCCTTCACGCTCAAATTCAACTTTAGAATGCATTACTTATATTTAAGGCTTATATATATATATATTGAAGCAAGTGTTTAGGTAATGGACGTTACATGGCGTATTTGGCTGTGGATCATATATGGTTTGTATATGGTTTTCCTTATTTACTAAGTAGGTGGTTGGCAAAAATTCAACTGAACCCTCCACGAGGGTGCCGACTGGAAATAGCATCACAGTGGTCCTGCAAGGTACCGATGCTAGCTAAGACTCGTGTCCTGAACCTTAGACATGAACTGTATCCATAGTCTTGTCGCTGGGAAAGGACCGAGTCATGGTTCGAGGTAAAGGGCCGGACTAAGGTGTTATGCGACCCGTGCCGATAGTCAGCCAGGCTGGGGGCCCTTAAATAGCCCAGTCTTCTAGGGAGCATATCGGATACCTGGCGACCTCCGATATTAAATCAGCCTTACCTGCACATCGCGGATCTCTGTGCAGGCGGACCTTTCTTTCTCCGCAGCTCGTGGGAATCAGAATCCATTCCATACATAAAAATCCCAAAAAGAGTCCGGTACTCTCTCAAAACCGGCAGGAGCAATCCCAGACACGCGGAAGCAGTGGCTCGTAAGCCTGGCCAAAGCCACAATGTGACAAAAGTGGCGAAAATGCCTGTTTGTCAAGCCAGTGGCGCGGGTGCAGCTGGTAAAAATCCAGAACCGTCCGACTCCGTGGCAGAAAGGCAAAGCACTTGTGCAGCCAACCTGCCAGCCGGAGCGGGTGCAAAGGGCGATTTGCCAACTACCAGCGCTGCGGCAAAAGGTTCGGCTATGCCGACCGCAGAAATGCCGCAAGCATTCTAAAGCGGCAGAATGCGAACACAATGCAAAATCCACCAGCCGAATGGCAAAATAAGGTGGTGTGGACTAGAAAGGTGCTGCCAAACTTCAGTGAGGCGGCCCCACCCCATAAAGAGCAGAGCCCGGCAAAACGGCAACGCTCGCAAGCGGGCAAAGGTGCAACAGGGAAGGTCCTTTGCTGACATTGCCAAGGAAAGAATCCTGATAGGGATCCTTGACAAGGGAAACAAGGACGGCAGAATCCCGAGGAACCAGTGGAAGTGGGTGGAAGGAGCCCTCGCTGTCCACTGCTTGAAAATGCTGAGCAAGGTGCCTGGGCCACCACCGATATACAGAGATGCTGGGTGGTACCAGGGAAACACGAAGGTTATCGCCTGCCAGGACGCTCGCTCGGTAGAGCTTTACAAAGCTGCCGTAGCAGAGCTTGGTGAGGTCTACCCCGGGGCGAAGCTGGTCGCTGTCGATTGGAGCGAACCCATGACTGGAGGGTGGTGAAGATTGAGGCCACCGAGGGGCCAACAAATCAGGCCGTCCTGATCCTAAACAAGGAATCGCTGGCCCCCATAGAAGCCGCCAAGGGCGAGCTAAACTTCGGCTTCGTCTCCATTCCCGTAAAGGTATACAAATCGGATGCGCCGGCCAGAGGCAATGACGACAACACAGCGGTAAGCCTGGAGCTCCAGTCAGCTTCGGTAAGGCTACTGTCTGTCTATATGGCCTACGACAGCGCCGGCCCGCCACCAGATGAGACAACAAGATCACTCGTCCAAGAGTGCGAGAAGCACAAAATTGGCCTAATCATAGGCTGTGACGCCAATGCTCACCACACTCAGTGGGGGAGCACGGGCACAAATCCGAGGGTTGAGTCACTCTTATCCTTCATTCTAAATACTAACCTTCTAATATGTAACACGGGTAACGAACCCACCTTTATCATTAAAAATAGACGGGAGGTCATTGATCTGACCCTCATCTCACAATCTCTGAGTGACCAGCTAATGGGTTGGAGAGTGTCTGATGATCACTCCTTCTCTGATCACAGATACATAGAATTTGAGCTTCTCGCGAGCCATCCAGAACCAGTTCACTTCACGAATCAGAAGAAGGCGAACTGGGAAATTTTCAAAGCCAAACTTGACCGGACCCTTTCGGAACACCCACCAAAAGGCCCGGACAACTTAGCTCATCTCTGCAATCTTACAGAGACTTTCACTACAGCATGTAATAAGGCATTTAAGGCAGCGTGCCCTGTCAGTAAGCCAATGCACAAGAAGAAACCACCATGGTGGACACCTCAACTAAATGTCCTTCGACAAAGTTGCAGGTCTCTCTTCAATGCAGCGAAAGCGCAAAACAACGAAGAATGGTCAAAATACAAATCAAGTCTGGGTGAATATAAAAAAGCCACCAGACGGGAAAGAACGAAATCTTGGAGAGAATTCCGCACGAATATTGATTCAACTACTGAAGCTGCAAGGCTTAGAAAAGGTTACTTGAAAAAGGATGACAACTCTTGGTCGGTCTCCAGTGAAGAGTCACTGGAAATCCTCCTTAAAACACACTTCCCTGGCTGCTGCGAGCAGACCCCGAGGTGCGCAGAATCCAACTGTATAGAGAACACAACTCTGAGGTCTCTCATACACAACGGTAACACTAAATGGGCAGTGAACAGCTTCAAGCCGTTCAAATCTCCAGGCCCAGATCAAATAAGCCCAGTCCAACTACAAAAGGCGGGAAATACAGCCATAAAGTGGCTACATGAGATCTTCGGGAAGATTCTGCAGACTGGTCGCATCCCACCAAAACGGCTCCAGTCAAAAATAACATTCATACCCAAAGCTGGGAAGCCACCGCACACTAGCGCCAAAGATTTCAGACTCATCAGTCTGTCATCTATCATGCTAAAGACCTTGGAACGACTTATAAGTCTCCATCTAACAGCATCCATTGACCCAAGGCTTATGTCGGAGTCCCAAAATGTGATATCTGCTATAGAGAAATCTCTACTCCATAAGGAGTACACCCTAATAGCGTTTCTCGCCATTGAGGGCGCCTTTAACAACATCACTCCGGCAGCCATAACCGGAGCTCTGCTGGGGCTGGGGATTGGTACCGGTACAGCGGGACTGATCAGTCAATTGCTCACTTGCAGGACTGTGATATCCACACTGGGGTCGTCAACACTCTCCAGGTTCGTAAGCAGAGGTACGACACAAGGAGGTGTCCTGTCACCCCTACTATGGAACATAGCAATTAACAAACTGCTGTGGCGGCTGCCAAATAGTTGCATATGCAGATGACGTTGCTGTAATTAGCCCTAGCAATATAAACATATATATTGTCAGTCAGGCGGCAATTAAATCCATCAGCTCGATATCTTCAAACTCGATATCAGTAACAAGCTGTCGCAAATCTCTACACGAGATGGCTAAACAGCATGTTAGCCTAATATGGGTCACTGGTCACCAGGACATTGAATGCAACTGTAAAGCCGATGAGCTAGCTAGGAAAGGTACTATACTACCACTCCTCGCGGACAAGGAAGATATAAGTATGCCTCTAGCTATCTGTAGGCTCCATATCAAGGAGGAGTACAGGCGCAGGTCATGCAGAAAATGGCAAAGTGCCACCTGCGCCCGCATAGCACACCAGACGTGGGCAATTATCAACTCCAAGCGCAGCAAAGAGCTGTGCAGTCTAAGTCGGACCAACTGCTCTGCAGTGATCCGGGCTCTAACTGGGCACTGGCTGGTCTGCATCCATGCCAACAGACTCCAGGCGCCATACAATGACAATGAAAGAAGTGGAATCCGTGGAACACTTCTTCTGCCACTGCCCAGCACTTGCTAGAAAAAGGCTGGAAATCCTGGGAAACTACTCCCTAGTTGTTTTATCGGAGCTCCGACACATGAGACCGGCCAAGAAAGCAAAATTTATAAACGCATCTGGCTGGTTAAATGTTTGAATGTCATAAATGCTTTGGAGGCACGACTGCAGAAGGAAAGCCCCCTAGATCCCCCTTTCGGTATCACAACGGGCCAAATATGGCCTAAGTGTGTCAGCCCATCGGGCTGACAGCCGATATAACCTAACCTAACCTAAGTTTTATGATCTGTTTATCCACGCTTATACAAAACACAAAATCTGATAAGCACTTACCTCAAAAATTACGTATGTTTGTTAAGCACTTACCTCAAAAATTACGTATGTTTGTAAGTAGGTGCGTGCGCAACGCAGCTGACTGATCATTCACGTTTTCATGGATTAACTTTTAAGGTCATCTGGCACTAGCTGATAATAAACTCGGAATTATTTCATTTCAAACTGTTTATTGTCTCCTGGGCAGTAGCGAATATGCGCTGAATCGAGATCCGTTGGATGAAGTTGCCCTCTTGGGTTAAACACTGTTCCGCACTTCCGTCCCGCTGACTAGCGAAGCTTCCGATGTCGATTCAATGGAATAAGGCCATCTAATTGCAACCTTTTCGGGTTGAATTATTCCCGCGGTGTAAATTATTAAGGCGTGCAGCTGGCTCGAACTGGTGGCAGGTCTGGTCTATACTCCTTCCCCAGGAATGGACTATAACGGTTGGAATTGGTTCGATCGAATATTTTTCATTCACCAATTGCTCTAGCATACCTTTTATTCTCCTCTTCATAATGATATATATATATAACCTTTGGAGTTACAATCACGTGTTTTATTTTATGTATTATACACTGTCAATTTGCTAAATACACGACTTCTTTCCTTCAATAACCTTGACAGTTTAACCGCAAGAAGACCTCGCTTGAACCGTGCGCTTATTGAAAAGCTTCTTGCTGAGCGCTTCTTGAGTGAGCGATTTCGTGCTGCGTTTTGAGTGGTTCTATTCTAGTCGCTTATCTGCATATCTCTTCGCTAGAGCGGCCGCCTAATCAACAACGATTAATTTAGAGTGGACCAAGAATTGTACCAAAAAATATTATTATTGAACGACTACTACAGACGTCAACAATAATGTTTCGCTAACGTTTTGAGTGGTTGCGGTTATTATTAGTAAATTGCGTATGGTACACCCTGATTTTGGCGTTAATAGTCCAGCATCATATAACAGCAGACTGAAGAGAACTTTAACGGTGTTTTTGTTGCAAACATCCAATGATTCATCCAATACATATTTTGCCACATAATAACAATAAATCAGAACCGCCTTTTACAATTATAATTGCTTATTAATATTATTGTAGAGTTTATTAAATAAACATATTCACTTCACTATACATTATGTAATTTTACACCTTTGCCGTTTCTGTCGAGATCTTGGTACCGAATAATCGCAGAGCTCACCACCCTTCTCTCATTAAGCTCTCAGTGTCTGCTCGTCGTTTAATAACGGTGACCACTTCGTGTTTCTTTTTGTTCTCGACTCTATGTGCCTCTTCGCATTCCTACATAAATATTTTATTGATACTTCCAATCCTGCATAAAGCATCTATTTTGTTATGAAAAGGTTGTATATCGGAGTTTATGTCAATAGAAAACAGATACTGCTTACCGTAGCAGATGAACTCATTAGTGGATTGTAGGTGACAGTTTGCCATGTCTTCCGCAGTGAACCCCGCAAAATTAATCCCGATAACTGTTGATGGCAATGAAAGGTTTAAGAATTTTGAGAACTCAAAATCCATATTAGCTTGTAGCTGGTACCAATGGCAACGTTATTGTAATGATAACATGATTGTCTGCTTTCATAATTTTGTATGCCATGAGCAATGAGGGATGACGGGAAACATTTAATCTTAATTTAAATGATCTCATATTTTATCAAATTGCTTTCATAGCTGTGAAATTTTCGGCTTTTTGAAAATAACATTTCTTGCATTCAATTAAGCACGCTAATCTTTCAACAGGGTGGATTAGTGATCAAAGTTGGGATAATGTAACAGAACTGGACAAAATACCTGGTTTTCACGGAATTATTGATTCATTTGAAAACAATTTTAGGTTGTGGAACGGTAAGTCGTACTTATAAGATTAAGTCAATATCTATATAATCACCTTTATCTTTTAGCGTGGTATGCGTCCACTTTTCCAGAACAAGAAGATTTGGTTGGCGAATGGAATGATAAATTGACAGATTTTCAGAAAATATGTGTAGTTCGTTCTCTGCGACCCGATCGAATTATCTTTTGCCTAACTCAGTTTATTATTAGCAAACTAGGTCCACGCTATGTGGAACCACCGGTTCTTGATATAAAGGCTGCATTTGATGAATCTATTTGTCAGACCCCACTGATATTTGTCTTGTCCCCGGGGATTGATCCAACTCAATCTTTAATAGCTCTTTCAGAAGTAGCGAAAATGTCTCAGCGGATGTTTTCACTTAGCTTGGGGCAAGGCCAGGCACCCATGGCAACAAAGCTTATTATGGATGGTATAAGAGATGGCAATTGGGTGTACCTAGCAAATTGTCACTTATCCTTAAGTTGGATGCCTAGTCTTAATAAAATTATTGCTACTATGCAATCAATAAAGTTACATAAAAAATTCCGTCTTTGGTTAAGTTCTAGTCCACATACAGAGTTCCCCATATCGGTATTGGAAACAAGTATTAAAATGACCACTGAACCTCCACGTGGAATTAAAGCAAATATGAAAAGGCTCTTTAATATTGTAAATGTTGTGAATATGGATACATGTAGGGAACCTTACAGGTACAAAAAACTGATTTTCGCATTATGTTTTTTCCATACTATTCTTTTGGAGCGTAAAAAATTTCAGCAATTAGGGTGGAACGTTATATACAGCTTTAATGATTCCGATTTTGAAGTGTCTGAAATCATTTTACTATTATATTTAAATGAATATGAAGAGACGCCATTTAATGCATTACAGTATCTGATAGCTGGGGTAAATTATGGTGGACATGTAACCGACGATTGGGATCAGCGCCTTCTGAGCACCTACATTAATCAGTTTTATAATGAAAAAGCATTAAGGACGAGAAAGTTTCGGTGAGTATATACTATTACTATTATATGATTAATAGAGTATATTGGTTTTGTGCCCCCTGGATACTGGACCGTTTATCCGCTTATAAAAACGGATCAACAAAACTTCGAGCAAATACTTTTTGTGACCTTGTCAGATAAATTGTCATATTCATCAAAATCGATAATCGCAAGTCGATAAAGCCACATATCTGCCACAATTTTAAAGCTACAGTCAGCTTTAGTATTCAATAAAAAAATTTATGGTGATGATAAAACCATACATTTCACAGAATTTTAAATGTTAGTCAGTAAATATGACGGGTATATTGCTTGAAACACCGTACAATAATTATTTGACCACGCCTACTCCCACCCCTTAAATTCCAAAAGACTATACCTATTGCAGTTTTAAAGTCAAACTTGAAGGATAGAAGCCTTCTCAGATTAGTATTTCTTGGCTACAACCACCATGTACTGTTGTACCTGTTTTCAGATGGAATATCATGTTGGCATCAGAGTCTGCATGACAATAACCTTCTGAGAATGTTTAGTTGGGTTCTGACACGGCAGAAGCGTTAGCCAAGTGTCTTGGACGACGTCAATCCGGAGTGCATATTGATGACACGAATCTCAAGGCTTCAGAATCGTAAAAATTCACCTGGACGACGATGAGACCAATGGCACAAAACTCTTGATACGGCGACTACATCAACGTCACTTCGTCAGATGACGAAGGAGGCGACGAGACGCTAATGAAGAGCAGCAACCGCCGGAACGAGCCACGGTTTTGGCCTGCCACAAGCAGATTTATTTGGGGGTCCACTGTTAGCACAGTCACACTGATCAGTAAAAATATAAGAAATGTAGAGTTGCAGAGCTAACCGACTATAGATAAGCAAAGCAGTGCACCTAAGCACATAAAAAAACGAGCTTATAGAAAAGAGCTTTTACACAAATGGAACATACTCAAGGTCACCCTACTAGCGATTTGTAGAGCTTTTATAAAACAGCTAAATTTTGTTGTCTCCGCATTGCTTCCGGCGGCTACAGCAAGCCCCGAAAGAGGGCATAAAGCCAGCTGATTTCAGGAAAATCTCTCTTCTAACATTTTTGGAGCATGTGAGTTGTAAAAAAAATTAAAAAGTCGGAAGAATTTTTTTTTGTAATTACAAAGATGTGACAGCTGAGCCAAAAACCATTTCGACAAATCGATGCAAAAACAACGAAACTGTAAAAACTATTCATATTTATAAACAAAATTTAACATAGTTAAAAAGAAAAGAAAGAAGACAAATGAAGTGCAAACCCCAACAAAGAAAAATTTATTTCCAAAATTCGACGAGCCATGCACATCAGGTGACTCGGAGGTACGGCCTTAACCTGTGAAACTTGGAAGCTAAGAGCCAGAAGACCTCAAGTAGTAGGGAAATGGGGATTCTATGACAGGAAGTGGCTTATTGCTTTGATTTTAATTGCTTCATTATTGGAGCTAATTTATTGCTTTTGGTGGGGGAGTGACAGGTGTGTGACCTTTTTTAGGAAAATGTGTGATTTTGGATCACGTATGAGACATTTATGATCGAAGGAGTATAGATTTATGGCTCACCCTTTTTTTATTGTGGGTTCGCTTGAGGTGGAGGATCACTCAGCAGCACTTGTGTGTGCGTACGTGATTGTGGTTTTAAGGAGAATATTGTGTGCTAGGCTTGTAACCTGTAACCTGTGTGCTAGAACCAGGTGGAGGATCACTCAGCAGCACTTGTGTGTGCGTACGTGATTTGGTTTTAAGGAGGATATTGTGTGTTAGGCGTGTAACCTGTAACCTGTGTGTTAGAATCAAGTGGAAGATCAGCTAGCAGCTGGCGCACTGTTGTGCATGTACATGATTTGATTTTTGAGGGTGGGTGCAATGATCAGTGGAAAGGTAATGCTCGCTTCTCTTTTGTCACTTTTTTGTCAATGTATAGGACCCCTCACACCTGAATTAAAGATTATTGGTGTAAACTGTTGTTAAGTAGGTACTTCGCACGTACGTTTGCCACGTGCTGGTATCTTCTTCGTGTGTTTGGTTCTCTCCTTTTTTACAGTGCACTCTGTTTGAGTGACCCTCCTTATGTTAATTTCACAATAATTTGAAATAATAGCATGCGCTGCATTATGCACCTGCGGGCTTCATACCTAGGTTTATAGAGCTTAAAATGTTTAAATAAAATAACTTTTTTCTATCAATTTCCACAATATATTTTATTTATTTATAAATAGAATGTTTAAAAATGTGAAAATTTGTTTTTCTTATTGACATAGTTTAATTTTAAGAAACATGTGCTTTATGAAAGTATATTATTATTATTATCCATTTTGCTTAACCTCTTTCTTAAGTTAGTGTATTGAAATATAAAACCATCCAGTTTTCTTTCATATGATACAAAGCCAAGCACATGTATCAACTCCATCTCTGGCGTTATCAAAAGACCATGAGCACACTGTCTAGTGCTTTCCATATTTTGATTTATCGGTATTCCTCCAACAATTTAGAATGTTCAGGGGAAAATTACATCCTCAAACTCCTTGAAATCATCAATTTTCCTTACATTTGTTTTAAATCCAAAATTCCAAAACCAGAAATGCAACTGAAGAATTATTTTACTTTATTTATAAAGTGTCTATACTTGTGTAACTTTCTTTTGTAATACTTGTCTATACTGGTTTACATCTTTTTATTTATTTTCCCATTTTTGTGAAATTTCAAAGCATAAGCGAGTTAAATCAATTTCTGCTTCATGTCCATAAGACACATTTAAATCCAAAAGTTGTACATCATATTTCCCCATCTTTGAACATTTTGGGATAATATAATT
>JAEIFX010001259.1:0-47206 GCA_018904325.1 Drosophila murphyi | reverse complement strand
ATTCAAAGAAAATGTCTTCAGACTCATCTAAAATTATATATTGTATTAATGGCCATATCTCCGTCAAAAATGGCCCCACTTAATATATGAAGTTACTTTTAGAAATTGCTCGATTTTTGAAACAAAACTGCATTTAAAGAAAATGACTTCAGACTCATCTAAAATTATATATTATATTAATATCCATATCTCCGTCAAAAATGGCCCCACTTCAAATATGAAGGTATTTTTAGAATTTGCTCGATTTTTGAAACAAAACTGCATTTATACAAAATGACTTTAGGCTCATCTAATATAATATATTGTATTAATGGCTATATCTCTGTCAAAAATGGCCCCACATAAAATACGAAGTTACTTTTAGAAATTGCTCGATTTTTTAAACAAAACTGCATTTAAACAAAATGACTTCAGACTCATTTAAAATTATATATTGTATTAATGGCCACATCTCCGTCAAAAATGGCCCCACTTAATCTCTGAAGCTATTTTTAGAATTTGCTCGATTTTTGAAACAAAACTGCATTTAAAGAAAATGTCTTCAGACTCATCTACAATTATATATTGTATTAATGTCCATATCTCCGTCAAAAATGGCCTCACTTAAAATATGAAGTTACTTTTAAAAATTGCTCGATTTTTGAAACAAAGCTGCATTTAAAGAAAATGACTTCAGACTCATCTAAAATTATATATTATATTAATGGTCATATCTCTGTCAAAAATTGCCCCACTTCAAATATGAAGGTATTTTTAGAAAGTGCTCGAATTTTGAATCAAAACTGCATTTAAAGAAAATAGCATCAGACTCATCTAAAATTATATATTATATTAATGGCTATATCTCTGTCAAAAATGGCCCCACAAAAAATATGAAGTTACTTTTAGAAATTGCTCGATTTTTTAAACAAAACTGCATTAAAACAAAATGGCTTCAGACTCATCTAAAATTATATATTGTATTAATGGCCATATATCTGTCAAAAATGGCCCCACTTAAAATCTGAAGGTATTTTTAGAATTTGCTCGATTTGTGAAACAAAACTGCATTTAAACAAAATGACTTCAGACTCATCTAAATATATATATTGTATTAATTGCCATATCTCTGTCAAAAATGGCCCCACTTCAAATATGGAGTTACTTTTAGAAATTGCTCTATTTTTTAAACAAAACTGTATTTAAACAAAATGTCTTCAGACTCATCTAAAATTATATATTGTATTAATGGCCATATCTCCGTCAAAAATGGACCCACTTAAAATATGAAGTTACTTCTAGAATTTGCTCGATTTTTGAAACAAAACTGCATTTAAAGAAAATTACTTCAGACTCATCTAAATCTATATATTATATTAAGGGCTATATCTGCGTCAAAAAGGGCCCCACTTAAAATATAGATGTATTTTTAGAATTTGCTCGATTTTTATAACACAAAACTGCATTTAAACAAAATGACTTCAGACTCATATAAAATTATATATTGTATTTATGGCCATATCTCCATCAAAAATGGCGCCACTCCAATAATGAAGTTATTTTTAGACTTTGTTCGATTTTTGAAACAAAACTGCATTTAAAGAAAATGACTTCAGACTCGTCTAAAATTATATATTATGTTAATGGCCATATCTCCGTCAAAAATGGCCCCACTCCAATAATGAAGTTATTTTTAGACTTTGCTCGATTTTTGAAACAAAACTGCATTAAAACAAAATGACTTCAGACTCATCTAAAATTATGTATTGTATTAATGGCCATATCTCCGTTAAATATGAAGGTATTTTTAGAATTTGCTCGATTTTTGAAACAAAGCTGCATTTAAAGAAAATGACTTCAGACTCATCTAAAATTATATATTATATTAATGGCCATATCTCCGTCAAAAATGGCCCCACTTCAAATATGAAGGTATTTTTAGAATTTGCTCGATTTTTGAAACAAAACTGAATTTAAACAAAATGACTTCAAACTCATCTTAAATTATATATTGTATAAATCTAAAATTATATATTATATTAATCGCCATATCTCCGTCAAAAATGGCCCCACTTCAAATATGAAGGTATTCTTAGAATTTGCTCGATTTTTAAAACAAAACTGCATTTAAAGAAAATGTCTTCAGACTCATCAAAATTTATATATTATATTAATGGCCATATCTCCGTCAAAAATGGACCCACTTAAAATATGAAGGTATTTTTAGAAATTGCTCAATTTGTGAAACAAAACTGCATTTGAACAAAATGACTTCAGACTCATCTAAAGTTACATATTGTATTAATGGCCATATCTCCGTCAAATATGAAGGTATTTTTAGAATTTGCTCGATTTTTGAAACAAAACTTCATTTAAACAAAATGACTTCAGACTCATCTAAAATTATATATTGTATTAATGGCCATATCTCCGTCAAAAATGGCCCCACTTAAAATATGAAGTTACTTTTAGAAATTGCTCAATTTTTTAAACAAAACTGCATTAAAACAAAATGACTTCAGACTCATCTAAAATTATATATTGTATTAATGGCCATATCTCTGTCAAAAATGGCCCCACTTAAAATCTGAAGGTATTTTTAGAAATCGCTCGATTTTTTAAACAAAACTGCATTAAAACAAAATGACTTCAGACTCATCTAAAATTATATATTGCATTAATGGCCATATCTCTGTCAAAAATGGCCCCACTTAAAATCTGAAGGTATTTTTAGAATTTGCTCGATTTTTGAAACAAAACTGCATTTAAAGAAAATGTCTTCAGACTCATCTAAAATTATATATTATATTAATGGCTATATCTGCGTCAAAAATGGCCCCACTTAAAATATGAAGGTATTTTTAGAAATTGCTCGATTTTTGAAACAAAACTGCATTTAAAGAAAATGACATCAGACTCATCTAAATTACATATTGTATTAATGGCCATATATCCGTCAAAAATATGAAGGTATTTTTAGAATTTGCTCGATTTTTGAAACAAAACTTCATTTAAACAAAATGACTTCAGACTCATCTAAAATTATATATTGTATTAATGGCTATATCTCTGTCAAAAATGGCCCCACATAAAATATGAAGTTACTTTTAGAAATTGCTCGATTTTTTAAACAAAACTGCATTAAAACAAAATGACTTCAGGCTCATCTAAAATTATAATTATATGTTGTATTAATGGCCATATCTCTGTCAAAAATGGCCCCACTTCAAATATGGAGTTACTTTTAGAAATTGCTCTATTTTTTAAACAAAACTGCATTTAAAGAAAATGTCTTCAGACTCATCTAAAATTATATATTGTATTAATGGCCATATCTCCGTCAAAAATAGCTCCACTTGAAATATGAAGTTATTTTTAGAAATTGCTCGATTTTTGAAACAAAACTCCATTTAAAGAAAATGACTTCAGATTCATCTAATATTATATATTATATTAATGGCCATATCTCCGTCAAAAATGGCCCCACTTCAAATATGAAGGTATTTTTAGAATTTGCTCGATTTTTGAAACAAAACTGCATTTAAACAAAATGACTTCAGACTCATCTAAAATTATATATTGTATTAATGGCCATATCTCCGTCAAAAATGGCACTTAAAATATGAAGGTATTTTTAGAATTTGCTCGATTTTTGAAACAAAACTGCATTTAAACAAAATGACTTCAGACTCATCTAAAATTATATATTGTATTAATGGCCATATCTCTGTCAAAAATGGCCCCACTTAAAATATGAAGTTACTTTTAGAAATTGCTCGATTTTTTAAACAAAACTGCATTTAAACAAAATGACTTCAGACTCATCTAAAATTATATATTGTATTAATGGCCATATCTCCGTCAAAAATGGCCCCACTTAAAATATGAAGGTATTTTTAGAATTTGCTCGATTTTTGAAACAAAACTGCATTTAAAGAAAATGACTTCAGACTCATCTAAAATTATATATTGTATTAATGGCCATATCTCCGTCAAAAATGGCCCCACTTAAAATATGAAGGTATTTTTAGAATTTGCTCGATTTTTGAAACAAAACTGCATTTAAAGAAAATGTCTTCAGACTCATCTAAAATTATATATTATATTAATGGCCATATCTCCGTCAAAAATGGCCCCACTTAAAATATGAAGGTATTTTTAGAATTTGCTCGATTTTTGAAACAAAACTGCATTTAAAGAAAATGTCTTCAGACTCATCTAAAATTATATATTGTATTAATGGCTATATCTCCGTCAAAAATGGCCCCACTTGAAATATGAAGGTACTTTTAGAATTTGCTCGATTTTTGAAACAAAACTGCATTTAAACAAAATGACTTCAGACTCATCTAAAATTATATATTATTATTAATGGCCATATCTCCGTCAAAAATGGCCCCACTTCAAATATGAAGGTATTTTTAGAATTTGCTCGATTTTTTAAACAAAACTGCATTTAAAGAAAATGTCTTCAGACTCATCTAAAATTATATATTGTATTAATGGCTATATCTCCGTCAAAAATGGCCCCACTTGAAATATGAAGTTACTTTCAAGAATTGCTCGATTTTTTAAACAAATCTGCATTTAAAGCAAATGTCTTCAGACTCATCTAAAATTATATATTGTATTAATGGCCATATCTCCGTCAAAAATGGCCCCACTTCAAATATGAAGGTATTTTTAGAATTTGCTCGATTTTTGAAACAAAACTGCATTTAAAGAAAATGACTTCAGACTCATCTAAAATTATATATTGTATTAATGGCCATATCTCCGTCAAAAATGGCCCCACTTCAAATATGAAGGTATTTTTAGAATTTGCTCGATTTTTTGAAACAAAACTGCATTTAAACAAAATGACTTCAGACTCATCTAAAATTATATATTGTATTAATGGCCATATCTCCGTCAAAAATGGCCCCACTTAAAATATGAAGTTATTTTTAGAAATTGCTCGATTTTTGAAACAAAACTGCATTTAAAGAAAATGACTTCAGACTCATCTAAAATTATATATTATATTAATGGCCATATCTCCGTCAAAAATGGCCCCACTTCAAAATGAAGGTATTTTTAGAATTTGCTCGATTTTTGAAACAAAACTGCATTTAAAGAAAATGACTTCAGACTCATCTAAAATTATATATTATATTAATGGCCATATCTCCGTCAAAATCCCCACTTAAAATATGAAGGTATTTTTAGAATTTGCTCGATTTTTGAAACAAAACTGCATTTAAAGAAAATGACTTCAGACTCATCTAAAATTATATATTATATTAATGGCCATATCTCCGTCAAAAATGGCCCCACTTCAAATATGAAGGTATTTTTAGAATTTGCTCGATTTTTGAAACAAAACTGCATTTAAACAAAATGACTTCAGACTCATCTAAAATTATATATTGTATTAATGGCCATATCTCCGTCAAAAATGGTATGAAGGTATTTTTAGAATTTGCTCGATTTTTGAAACAAAACTGCATTTAAACAAAATGACTTCAGACTCATCTAAAATTATATATTGTATTAATGGCCATATCTCTGTCAAAAATGGCCCCACATAAAATATGAAGTTACTTTTAGAAATTGCTCGATTTTTTAAACAAAACTGCATTTAAAGAAAATGACTTCAGACTCATCTAAAATTATATATTGTATTAATGGCCATATCTCTGTCAAAAATGGCCCCACTTAAAATCTGAAGGTATTTTTAGAAATTGCTCGATTTTTTAAACAAAACTGCATTTAAACAAAATGACTTCAGACTCATCTAAAATTATATATTGTATTAATGGCCATATCTCCGTCAAAAATGGCCCCACTTAAAATATGAAGGTATTTTTAGAATTTGCTCGATTTTTGAAACAAAACTGCATTTAAAGAAAATGTCTTCAGACTCATCTAAAATTATATATTATATTAATGGCTATATCTCTGTCAAAAATGGCCCCACTTAAAATATGAAGTTACTTTTAGAAATTGCTCGATTTTTTAAACAAAACTGCATTTAAAGAAAATGACTTCAGACTCATCTAAAATAATATATATTGTATTAATGGCCATATCTCCGTCAAAAATGGCCCCACTTCAAATATGAAGGTATTTTTAGAATTTGCTCGATTTTTTAAACAAAACTGCATTTAAAGAAAATGACTTCAGACTCATCTAAAATTATATATTGTATTAATGGCCATATCTCCGTCAAAAATGGCCCCACTTAAAATATGAAGTTACTTTTAGAAATTGCTCGATTTTTGAAACAAAACTGCATTTAAAGAAAATGACTTCAGACTCATCTAAAATTATATATTATATTAATGGCCATATCTCCGTCAAAAATGGCCCCACTTCAAATATGAAGGTATTTTTAGAATTTGCTCGATTTTTAAAACAAAACTGCATTTAAAGAAAATGTTTTCAGACTCATCCAAATTTATATATTATATTAATGGCCATATCTCTGTCAAAAAATGGCCCCACTTCAAATATGAAGGTATTTTTAGAATTTGCTCGATTTTTTAAACAAAACTGCATTTAAAAAAAATGACTTCAGACTCATCTAAAATTATATATTGTATTAATGGCCATATCTCCGTCAAAAATGGCCCCACTTCAAATATGAAGGTATTTTTAGAAATTGCTCGATTTTTGAAACAAAACTGCATTTAAAGAAAATGTCTTCAGACTCATCTAAAATTATATATTGTATTAATGGCCATATCTCCGTCAAAAATGGCCCCACTTCAAATATGAAGGTATTTTTAGAATTTGCTCGATTTTTTAAACAAAACTGCTTTTAAAGAAAATGACTTCAGACTCATCTAAAATTATATATTGTATTAATGGCCATATCTCCGTCAAAAATGGCCCCACTTCAAATATGAAGTTATTTTTAGAATTTGCTCGATTTTTGAAACAAAACTGCATTTAAAGAAAATGACTTCAGACTCATCTAAAATTATATATTATATTAATGGCCATATCTCCGTCAAAAAGGGCCCCACTTAAAATATGAAGGTATTTTTAGAAATTGCTCGATTTTTTAAACAAAACTGCATTTAAACAAAATGACTTCAGACTCATCTAAAATTATATATTGTATTAATGGCCATATCTCCGTCAAAAAGGCCCCACTTCAAATATGAAGTTATTTTTAGAATTTGCTCGATTTTTGAAACAAAACTGCATTTAAAGAAAATGTCTTCAGACTCATCTAAAATTATATATTATATTAATGGCCATATCTCCGTCAAAAATGGCCCCACTTCAAATATGAAGGTATTTTTAGAATTTGCTCGATTTTTTGAAACAAAACTGCATTTAAAGAAAATGACTTCAGACTCATCTAAAATTATATATTATATTAATGGCCATATCTCCGTCAAAAATGGCCCCACTTAAAATATGAAGGTATTTTTAGAAATTTGCTCGATTTTTGAAACAAAACTGCATTTAAACAAAATGACTTCAGACTCATCTAAAATTATATATTGTATTAATGGCCATATCTCCGTCAAAAATGGCCCCACTTAAAATATGAAGTTATTTTTAGAAATTGCTCGATTTTTTAAACAAAACTGCATTTAAAGAAAATGACTTCAGACTCATCTAAAATTATATATTGTATTAATGGCCATATCTCCGTCAAAAATGGCCCCACTTCAAATATGAAGGTTATTTTTAGAATTTGCTCGATTTTTTGAAACAAAACTGCATTTAAAGAAAATGACTTCAGACTCATCTAAAATTATATATTGTATTAATGGCCATATCTCCGTCAAAATGGCCCCACTTAAAATATGAAGGTATTTTTAGAATTTGCTCGATTTTTGAAACAAAACTGCATTTAAAGAAAATGACTTCAGACTCATCTAAAATTATATATTGTATTAATGGCCATATCTCCGTCAAAAATGGCCCCACTTCAAAATATGAAGTTATTTTTAGAATTTGCTCGATTTTTTGAAACAAAACTGCATTTAAAGAAAATGACTTCAGACTCATCTAAAATTATATATTGTATTAATGGCCATATCTCCGTCAAAAATGGCCCCACTTCAAATATGAAGTTATTTTTAGAATTTGCTCGATTTTTGAAACAAAACTGCATTTAAAGAAAATGACTTCAGACTCATCTAAAATTATATATTATATTAATGGCCATATCTCCGTCAAAAATGGCCCCACTTAAAATATGAAGGTATTTTTAGAATTTGCTCGATTTTTGAAACAAAACTGCATTTAAAGAAAATGACTTCAGACTCATCTAAAATTATATATTGTATTAATGGCCATATCTCCGTCAAAAATGGCCCCACTTAAAATATGAAGTTATTTTTAGAATTTGCTCGATTTTTGAAACAAAACTGCATTTAAACAAAATGACTTCAGACTCATCTAAAATTATATATTGTATTAATGGCCATATCTCCGTCAAAAATGGCCCCACTTAAAATATGAAGTTATTTTTAGAATTTGCTCGATTTTTGAAACAAAACTGCATTTAAAGAAAATGACTTCAGACTCATCTAAAATTATATATTGTATTAATGGCCATATCTCCGTCAAAAATGCCCCACTAAAATTTTTTTAGAATTTGCTCGATTTTTGAAACAAAACTGCATTTAAAGAAAATGACTTCAGACTCATCTAAAATTATATATTGTATTAATGGCCATATCTCCGTCAAAAATGGCCCCACTTAAAATATGAAGTTATTTTTAGAATTTGCTCGATTTTTGAAAACAAAACTGCATTTAAAAAAAATGACTTCAGACTCATCTAAAATTATATATTGTATTAATGGCCATATCTCCGTCAAAAATGGCCCCACTTAAAATATGAAGGTATTTTTAGAAATTGCTCGATTTTTGAAACAAAACTGCATTTAAAGAAAATGACTTCAGACTCATCTAAAATTATATATTGTATTAATGGCCATATCTCCGTCAAAAATGGCCCCACTTAAAATATGAAGTTATTTTTAGAATTTGCTCGATTTTTGAAACAAAACTGCATTTAAAGAAAATGACTTCAGACTCATCTAAAATTATATATTATATTAATGGCCATATCTCCGTCAAAAATGGCCCCACTTAAAATATGAAGTTATTTTTAGAAATTGCTCGATTTTTGAAACAAAACTGCATTTAAAGAAAATGACTTCAGACTCATCTAAAATTATATATTGTATTAATGGCCATATCTCCGTCAAAAATGGCCCCACTTAAAATATGAAGGTATTTTTAGAATTTGCTCGATTTTTTAAACAAAACTGCATTTAAAGAAAATGACTTCAGACTCATCTAAAATTATATATATTATATTAATGGCCATATCTCCGTCAAAAATGGCCCCACTTCAAATATGAAGTTATTTTTAGAATTTGCTCGATTTTTGAAACAAAACTGCATTTAAAGAAAATGACTTCAGACTCATCTAAAATTATATATTGTATTAATGGCCATATCTCCGTCAAAAATGGCCCCACTTCAAATATGAAGTTATTTTTAGAATTTGCTCGATTTTTGAAACAAAACTGCATTTAAAGAAAATGACTTCAGACTCATCTAAAATTATATATTGTATTAATGGCCATATCTCCGTCAAAAATGGCCCCACTTCAAATATGAAGGTATTTTTAGAATTTGCTCGATTTTTGAAACAAAACTGCATTTAAACAAAATGACTTCAGACTCATCTAAAATTATATATTGTATTAATGGCCATATCTCCGTCAAAAATGGCCCCACTTAAAATATGAAGTTATTTTTAGAAATTGCTCGATTTTTGAAACAAAACTGCATTTAAAGAAAATGACTTCAGACTCATCTAAAATTATATATTGTATTAATGGCCATATCTCCGTCAAAAATGGCCCCACTTAAAATATGAAGTTATTTTTAGAATTTGCTCGATTTTTGAAACAAAACTGCATTTAAAGAAAATGACTTCAGACTCATCTAAAATTATATATTATATTAATGGCCATATCTCCGTCAAAAATGGCCCCACTTCAAAATATGAAGTTATTTTTTAGAATTTGCTCGATTTTTGAAACAAAACTGCATTTAAAGAAAATGACTTCAGACTCATCTAAAATTATATATTGTATTAATGGCCATATCTCCGTCAAAAATGGCCCCACTTAAAATATGAAGTTATTTTTAGAATTTGCTCGATTTTTGAAACAAAACTGCATTTAAAGAAAATGACTTCAGACTCATCTAAAATTATATATTGTATTAATGGCCATATCTCCGTCAAAAATGGCCCCACTTAAAATATGAAGGTATTTTTAGAATTTGCTCGATTTTTGAAACAAAACTGCATTTAAAAGAAAATGACTTCAGACTCATCTAAAATTATATATTGTATTAATGGCCATATCTCCGTCAAAAAATGGCCCCACTTCAAATATGAAGTTATTTTTAGAATTTGCTCGATTTTTGAAACAAAACTGCATTTAAACAAAATGACTTCAGACTCATCTAAAATTATATATTGTATTAATGGCCATATCTCCGTCAAAAATGGCCCCACTTAAAATATGAAGGTATTTTTAGAATTTGCTCGATTTTTTGAAACAAAACTGCATTTAAACAAAATGACTTCAGACTCATCTAAAATTATATATTGTATTAATGGCCATATCTCCGTCAAAAATGGCCCCACTTAAAATATGAAGGTATTTTTAGAATTTGCTCGATTTTTGAAACAAAACTGCATTTAAAGAAAATGACTTCAGACTCATCTAAAATTATATATTGTATTAATGGCCATATCTCCGTCAAAAATGGCCCCACTTAAAATATGAAGTTATTTTTAGAAATTGCTCGATTTTTGAAACAAAACTGCATTTAAAGAAAATGACTTCAGACTCATCTAAAATTATATATAATTGTATTAATGGCCATATCTCCGTCAAAAAATGGCCCCACTTCAAATATTGAAGGTATTTTTAGAATTTGCTCGATTTTTGAAACAAAACTGCATTTAAAGAAAATGACTTCAGACTCATCTAAAATTATATATTGTATTAATGGCCATATCTCCGTCAAAAATGGCCCCACTTAAAATATGAAGTTACTTTTAGAAATTGCTCGATTTTTGAAACAAAACTGCATTTAAAGAAAATGACTTCAGACTCATCTAAAATTATATATTGTATTAATGGCCATATCTCCGTCAAAAATGGCCCCACTTAAAATATGAAGGTATTTTTAGAATTTGCTCGATTTTTGAAACAAAACTGCATTTAAAGAAAATGACTTCAGACTCATCTAAAATTATATATTGTATTAATGGCCATATCTCCGTCAAAAATGGCCCCACTTAAAATATGAAGGTATTTTTAGAATTTGCTCGATTTTTGAAACAAAACTGCATTTAAAGAAAATGACTTCAGACTCATCTAAAATTATATATTGTATTAATGGCCATATCTCCGTCAAAAATGGCCCCACTTAAAATAGTGAAGTTATTTTTAGACTTTGCTCGATTTTTTGAAACAAAACTGCATTTAAAGAAAATGACTTCAGACTCATCTAAAATTATATAAATTGTATTAATGGCCATATCTCCGTCAAAAATGGCCCCACTTAAAATATGAAGGTATTTTTAGAATTTGCTCGATTTTTGAAACAAAACTGCATTTAAAAAAAGAAAAACATTTAAACAAAATGACTTCAGACTCATCTAAAATTATATATTGTATTAATGGCCATATCTCCGTCAAAAATGGCCCCACATAAAATATGAAGTTACTTTTAGAAATTGCTCGATTTTTGAAACAAAACTGCATTTAAAGAAAATGACTTCAGACTCATCTAAAATTATATATAAAACTGCAAATTTGCATTTAAAGAAAATGCTCTTCAGAACTAAAATAGCACTCATCTAAAATTATATATTTGTATTAATGGCTAAATCTCCGTCAAAAATGGCTCCACTTCCAATAACGAAGTTATTTTTTAGGCTTTGCTCGATTTTTGAAACAAAACTGCATTTAAAGAAAATGACATCAGACTCATCTAAAATTATATATTATATTAATGGCCCTATCTCCGTCAAAAATGGCCCCACGCCAATAATGAAGTTATTTTTTGACTTTGCTCGATTTTTGAAACAAAACTGCATTAAAACAAAATGACTTCAGACTCATATAAAATTATATATTGTATTAATGGCCATATCTCCGTCAAAAATGGCCCCACTTCAAATATGAAGGTATTTTTAGACTTTGCTCGATTTTTGAAACAAAACTGCATTTAAAGAAAATTATCTTCAGACTCATCTAAAATTATATATTGTGTTAATGGCCATATCTCCGTCAAAAATGGCCCCACTTAAAATATGAAGGTATTTTTAGAATTTGCTCGATTTTTGAAACAAAACTGCATTTAAAGAAAATGTCTTCAGACTATCACTAATCTAAAATTATATATTGTATTAATGGCTATATCTCCGTCAAAATTAAAATATTAACATAAAAAGGCCCCACGTACAATAATGAAGTTATTTTTTAGACTTTCCTCGATTTTTTGAAACAAAACTGCATTTAAACAAAATGACTTCAGACTCATCTAAAATTATATATTGTATTAATGGCCATATCTCCGTCAAAAATGGCCCCACTTCAAATATGAAGGTATTTTTAGAATTTGCTCGATTTTTGAAACAAAACTGCATTAAAACAAAATGACTTCAGACTCATCTAAAATTATATATTGTATTAATGGCCATATCTCCGTCAAAAATGGCCCCACTTAAAATCTGAAGGTATTTTTAGAATTTGCTCGATTTTTGAAACAAAACTGCATTATAAAAAAATGACTTCAGACTCATCTAAAATTATATATTGTATTAATAGACCATATCTCCGTCAAAAATGGCCCCACATAAAATATGAAGTTACTTTTAGAAATTGCTCGATTTTTGAAACAAAACTGCATTTAAAGAAAATGACTTCAGACTCATCTAAAATTATATATTATATTAATGGCCATATCTCCGTCAAAAATGGCCCCACTTCAAATATGAAGTTACTTTTAGAAATTTGCTCGATTTTTGAAACAAAACTGCATTTAAAGAAAATGTCTTCAGACTCATCTAAAATTATATATTGTATTAATGGCCATATCTCCGTCAAAAATGGCCCACTTCAAATAAGGAGTTATTTTTAGAAATTGCTCGATTTTTGAAACAAAACTGCATTTAAAGAAAATGTCTTCAGACTCATCTAAAATTATATATTGTATTAATGGCCATATCTCCGTCAAAAATGGCCCCACTTAAAATATGAAGGTATTTTTAGAATTTGCTCGATTTTTTGAAACAAAACTGCATTTAAAGAAAATGACTTCAGACTCATCTAAAATTATATATTGTATTAATGGCCATATCTCCGTCAAAAATGGCCCCAATTTAAAATGAAGGTATTTTTAGAATTTGCTCGATTTTTGAAACAAAACTGCATTTAAAGAAAATGACTTCAGACTCATCTAAAATTATATATTGTATTAATGGCCATATCTCCGTCAAAAATGGCCCCACTTAAAATATGAAGGTATTTTTAGAATTTGCTCGATTTTTGAAACAAAACTGCATTTAAAAAAAAATGACTTCAGACTCATCTAAAATTATATATTGTATTAATGGCCATATCTCCGTCAAAAATGGCCCCACTTAAAATATGAAGTTATTTTTAGAAATTGCTCGATTTTTGAAACAAAACTGCATTTAAAGAAAATGACTTCAGACTCATCTAAAATTATATATTGTATTAATGGCCATATCTCCGTCAAAAATGGCCCCACTTAAAATATGAAGTTATTTTTAGAATTTGCTCGATTTTTGAAACAAAACTGCATTTAAAGAAAATGACTTCAGACTCATCTAAAATTATATATTGTATTAATGGCCATATCTCCGTCAAAAATGGCCCCACTCCAATAATGAAGTTATTTTTAGAATTTGCTCGATTTTTGAAACAAAACTGCATTAAAACAAAATGACTTCAGACTCATCTAAAATTATATATTATATTAATGCTATATCTCCGTCAAAAATGGCCATATCTCCGTCAAAAATGGCCCATCCAATAATGAAGGTATTTTTAGACTTTGCTCGATTTTTGAAACAAAACTGCATTTAAAGAAAATGTCTTCAGACTCATCTAAAATTATATATTGTATTAATGGCCATATCTCCGTCAAAAATGGCCCCACTCCAATAATGAAGTTACTTTTAGAAATTGCTCGATTTTTTAAACAAAACTGCATTAAAACAAAATGACTTCAGACTCATCTAAAATTATATATTGTATTAATGGCCATATCTCCGTCAAAAATGGCCCCACTTCAAATATGAAGGTATTTTTAGACTTTGCTCGATTTTTGAAACAAAACTGCATTTAAAGAAAATATCTTCAGACTCATCTAAAATTATATATTGTGTTAATGGCCATATCTCCGTAAAAAATGGCCCCACTTAAAATCTAAAGGTATTTTTAGAATTTGCTCGATTTTTGAAACAAAACTGCATTTAAAGAAAATGTCTTCAGACTTATCACTAATCTAAAATTATATATTGTATTAATGGCTATATCTCCGTCAAAATTATATATTATATTAATGGCCATATCTCCGTAAAAAATGGCCCCACGCCTATAATGAAGTTATTTTTAGACTTTGCTCGATTTTTGAAACAAAACTGCATTAACACAAAATGACTTCAGACTCATCTAAAATTATATATTGTATTAATGGCCATATCTCCGTCAAAAATGGCCCCACTTAAAATCTGAAGGTATTTTTAGAATTTGCTCGATTTTTGAAACAAAACTGCATTAACACAAAATGACTTCAGACTCATCTAAAATTATATATTGTATTAATGGCCATATCTCCGTCAAAAATGGCCCCACTTAAAATCTGAAGGTATTTTTAGAATTTGCTCGATTTTTGAAACAAAACTGCATTTAAACAAAATGACTTCAGACTCATCTAAAATTATATATTGTATTAATAGACATATCTCCGTCAAAAATCAAAATTAAATGCTCGATTTTTGAAAAAACTGCATTTAAAAAATGACTTCAGACTCATCTAAAATTATATATTGTATTAATGGCCATATCTCCATCAAAAATGGCCCCACTTAAAATATGAAGTTACTTTTAGAAATTGCTCGATTTTTGAAACAAAACTGCATTTAAAGAAAATGACTTCAGACTCATCTAAAATTATATATTGTATTAATGGCCATATCTCCGTCAAAAATGGCCCCACTTAAAATATGGAGTTACTTTTAGAAATTGCTGGATTTTTGAAACAAAACTGCATTTAAAGAAAATGTCTTCAGACTCATCTAAAATTATATATTGTATTAATGGCCATATCTCCGTCAAAAATGCCCCACTTAAAATATGAAGTTACTTTTAGAAATTGCTGGATTTTTGAAACAAAACTGCATTTAAAGAAAATGTCTTCAGACTCATCTAAAATTATATATTGTATTAATGGCCATATCTCCGTCAAAAATGGCCCCACTTAAAATATGAAGGTATTTTTAGAATTTGCTCGATTTTTGAAACAAAACTGCATTTAAAGAAAATGACTTCAGACTCATCTAAAATTATATATTGTATTAATGGCCATATCTCCGTCAAAAAGGGCCCCACTTAAAATATGAAGGTATTTTTAGAATTTGCTCGATTTTTGAAACAAAACTGCATTTAAACAAAATGACTTCAGACTCATCTAAAATTATATATTGTATTAATGGCCATATCTCCGTCAAAAATGGCCCCACTTAAAATATGAAGTTATTTTTAGAATTTGCTCGATTTTTGAAACAAAACTGCATTTAAAGAAAATGACTTCAGACTCATCTAAAATTATATATTGTATTAATGGCCATATCTCCGTCAAAAATGGCCCCACTTAAAATATGAAGTTATTTTTAGAATTTGCTCGATTTTTTGAAACAAAACTGCATTTAAACAAAATGACTTCAGACTCATCTAAAATTATATATTGTATTAATGGCCATATCTCCGTCAAAAATGGCCCCACTTAAAATATGAAGGTATTTTTAGAATTTGCTCGATTTTTGAAACAAAACTGCATTAAAAGAAAATGACTTCAGACTCATCTAAAATTATATATTGTATTAATGGCCATATCTCCGTCAAAAATGGCCCCACTTAAAATATGAAGGTATTTTTAGAAATTGCTCGATTTGTGAAACAAAACTGCATTTAAACAAAATGACTTCAGACTCATCTAAAGTTATGTATTGTATTAATGGCCATATCTCTGTCAAAAATGGCCCCACTACAAATATGAAGGTATTTTTAGAATTTGCTCGATTTTTGAAACAAAACTGCATTAAAAGAAAATGACTTCAGACTCATCTAAAATTATATATTGTATTAATGGCCATATCTCCGTCAAAAATGGCCCCACTTAAAATATGAAGTTATTTTTAGAATTTGCTCGATTTTTGAAACAAAACTGCATTTAAAGAAAATGACTTCAGACTCATCTAAAGTTATGTATTGTATTAATGGCCATATCTCTGTCAAAAATGGCCCCACTACAAATATGAAGCTATTTTTAGAAATTGCTCGATTTTTGAAACAAAACTGCATTAACACAAAATGACTTCAGACTCATCTAAAATCATACATTGTATTAATGGCCATATCTCCGTCAAAAATGGCCCCACTTCAAATATGAAGGTATTTTTAGACTTTGCTCGATTTTTGAAACAAAGCTGCATTTAAAGAAAATGTCTTCAGACTCATCTAAAATTATATATTGTGTTAATGGCCATATCTCCGTAAAAAATGGCCCCACTTAAAATCTAAAGGTATTTTTAGAATTTGCTCGATTTTTGAAACAAAACTGCATTTAAAGAAAATGTCTTCAGACTTATCACTAATCTAAAATTATATATTGTATTAATGGCTATATCTCCGTCAAAATTATATATTATATTAATGGCCATATCTCCGTAAAAAAAAGGCCCCACGACAATAATGAAGTTATTTTTAGACTTTCCTCGATTTTTAAAACAAAACTGCATTAACACAAAATGACTTCAGACTCATCTAAAATTATATATTGTATTAATGGCCATATCTCCGTCAAAAATGGCCCCACTTAAAATCTGAAGGTATTTTTAGAATTTGCTCGATTTTTGAAACAAAACTGCATTAACACAAAATGACTTCAGACTCATCTAAAATCATACATTGTATTAATGGCCATATCTCCGTCAAAAATGGCCCCACTTCAAATATGAAGGTATTTTTAGAATTTGCTCGATTTTTGAAACAAAGCTGCATTATCACAAAATGACTTCAGACTCATCTAAAATTATATATTGTATTAATAGACATATCTCCGTCAAAAATGGCCCCACATAAAATATGAAGTTGCTATTAGAAATTGCTTGACTTTTGAAACAAAACTGCATTTAAAGAAAATGACTTCAGACTCATCTAAAATTATATATTATATTAATGGCCATATCTCCGTCAAAAATGGCCCCACTTCAAATATGGAGTTACTTTTAGAAATTGCTCGATTTTTGAAACAAAACTGCATTTAAAGAAAATGTCTTCAGACTCATCCAAATTAATCCAATCCAATTTATACAAATATAAGAAATGAAGTTACTTTTAGAAATTGCTCGATTTTTTAAACAAAACTGCATTTAAAGAAAATGTCTTCAGACTCATCTAAAATTATATATTGTATTAATAGCCATATCTCCGTCAAAAATGGCCCCACTTAAAATATGAAGGTATTTTTAGAATTTGCTCGATTTTTGAAACAAAACTGCATTTAAAGAAAATTACTTCAGACTCATCTAAAATTATATATCACATTAAGGGCTATATCTGCGTCAAAAAGGACCCCACTTAAAATATGAAGGTATTTTTAGAATTTGCTCGATTTTTGAAACAAAACTGCATTTAAACAAAATGACTTCAGACTCACATAAAATTATATATTGTATTAAAGGCCATATCTCCATCAAAAATGTCTCCACTCAAATAGTGAAGTTATTTTTAGTCTTTGCTCGATTTTTGAAACAAAACTGTATTTAAAGAAAATGACTTCAGACTCATCTAAAATTATATACTATATTAATGGCTATATCTGCGTCAAAAAGGGCCCCACTTAAAATATGAAGGTATTTTTAGAATTTGCTCGATTTTTTAAACAAAACTTCATTTAAACAAAATGACTTCAGACTCATATAAATTTATGCTCTGTATTAATGGCTATATCTCCGTCAAAAATGGCCCCACATAAAATATGAAGTTACTTTTAGAAATTGCTCGAATTTTGAAACAAAACTGCATTAAAATAAAATGACTTCAGACTCATCTAAAATTATATAAAAAACTGCAAATTTGCATTTAAAGAAAATGTCTTCAGACTTAGCACTCATCTAAAATTATATATTGTATTAATGGCTAAATCTCCGTCAAAAATGGCTCCTCTCCAATAACGAAGTTATTTTTTAGGCTTTGCTCGATTTTTGAAACAAAATTGCATTTAAAGAAAATGACATCAGACTCATCTAAAATTATATATTATATTAATGGCCCTATCTCCGTCAAAAATGGCCCCACGCCAATAATGAAGTTATTTTTTACTTTGCTCGATTTTTGAAACAAAACTGCATTAAAACAAAATGACTTCAGACCCATATAAAATTATATATTGTATTAATGGCCATATCTCCGTCAAAAATGGCCCCACTACAATAATGAAGTTATTTTTAGACTTTGCTCGATTTTTGAAACAAAGCTGCATTTAAAGAAAATATCTTCAGACTCATCTAAAATTATATATTGTGTTAATGGCCATATCTCCGTAAAAAATGGCCCCACTTAAAATCTAAAGGTATTTTTAGAATTTGCTCGATTTTTGAAACAAAACTGCATTTAAAGAAAATGTCTTCAGACTTATCACTAATCTAAAATTATATATTGTATTAATGGCTATATCTCCGTCAAAATTATATATTATATTAATGGCCATATCTCCGTAAAAAAAAGGCCCCACGACAATAATGAAGTTATTTTTAGACTTTCCTCGATTTTTAAAACAAAACTGCATTAACACAAAATGACTTCAGACTCATCTAAAATTATATATTGTATTAATGGCCATATCTCCGTCAAAAATGGCCCCACTTAAAATCTGAAGGTATTTTTAGAATTTGCTCGATTTTTGAAACAAAACTGCATTAACACAAAATGACTTCAGACTCATCTAAAATTATATATTGTATTAAAGGCCATATCTCCGTCAAAAATGGCCCCACTTAAAATCTGAAGGTATTTTTAGAATTTGCTCGATTTTTGAAACAAAGCTGCATTATCACAAAATGACTTCAGACTCATCTAAAATTATATATTGTATTAATAGACATATCTCCGTCAAAAATGGCCCCACATAAAATATGAAGTTGCTATTAGAAATTGCTTGACTTTTGAAACAAAACTGCATTTAAAGAAAATGACTTCAGACTCATCTAAAATTATATATTATATTAATGGCCATATCTCCGTCAAAAATGGCCCCACTTCAAATATGGAGTTACTTTTAGAAATTGCTCGATTTTTGAAACAAAACTGCATTTAAAGAAAATGTCTTCAGACTCATCCAAATTAATCCAATCCAATTTATACAAATATGGAGTTACTTTTAGAAATTGCTCGATTTTTTAAACAAAACTGCATTTAAAGAAAATGTCTTCAGACTCATCTAAAATTATATATTGTATTTATAGCCATATCTCCGTCAAAAATGGCCCCACTTAAAATATGAAGGTATTTTTAGAATTTGCTCGATTTTTGAAACAAAACTGCATTTAAAGAAAATGACTTCAGACTCATCTAAAATTATATATCACTTATTAATGGCTATATCTGCCGTCAAAAAGGACCCCACTTAAAATATGAAGGTATTTTTAGAATTTGCTCGATTTTTTAAACAAAACTGCATTTAAACAAAATGACTTCAGACTCATCTAAAATTATATATTGTATTAATGGCCATATCTCCGTCAAAAAGGGGCCCCACTTAAAATATCAAGGTATTTTTAGAATTTGCTCGATTTTTGAAACAAAACTTCATTTAAACAAAATGACTTCAGACTCATATAAAATTATGCTATGTATTAATGGCTATATCTCCGTCAAAAATGGCCCCACATAAAATATGAAGTTACTTTTAGAAATTGCTCGATTTTTTAAACAAAACTGCATTAAAACAAAATGACTTCAGACTCATCTAAAATTATGTATTGTATTAATGGCCATATCTCCGTCAAAAATGGCCCCACTTAAAATATGAAGGTATTTTTAGAATTTGCTCTATTTTTGAAACAAAACTGCATTTAAAGAAAATGTCTTCAGACTCATCTAAAATTATATATTGTATTAATGGCCATATCTCCGTCAAAAATGGCCCCACGCCAAAATGAAGTTATTTTTAGAATTTGCTCGATTTTTGAAACAAAACTGCATTAAAACAAAATGACTTCAGACTCATCTAAAATTATATATTGTATTAATGGCCATATCTCCGTCAAAAATGGCCCCACTTAAAATATGAAGGTATTTTTAGAATTTGCTCGATTTTTGAAACAAAACTGCATTTAAAAAAAATGACTTCAGACTCATCTAAAATTATATATTGTATTAATGGCCATATCTCCGTCAAAAATGGCCCCACTTCAAATATGAAGGTATTTTTAGAAATTGCTCGATTTTTGAAACAAAACTGCATTTAAACAAAATGACTTCAGACTCATCTAAAATTATATATTGTATTAATGGCCATATCTCCGTCAAAAATGGCCCCACTTAAAATATGAAGGTATTTTTAGAAATTGCTCGATTTTTGAAACAAAACTGCATTTAAACAAAATGACTTCAGACTCATCTAAAATTATATATTGTATTAATGGCCATATCTCCGTCAAAAATGGCCCCACTTAAAATATGAAGGTATTTTTAGAAATTGCTCGATTTTTGAAACAAAACTGCATTTAAACAAAATGACTTCAGACTCATCTAAAATTATATATTGTATTAATGGCCATATCTCCGTCAAAAATGGCCCCACTTCAAATATGAAGGTATTTTTAGAAATTGCTCGATTTTTGAAACAAAACTGCATTTAAAGAAAATGACTTCAGACTCATCTAAAATTATATATTGTATTAATGGCCATATCTCCGTCAAAAATGGCCCCACTTCAAATATGAAGGTATTTTTAGAATTTGCTCGATTTTTGAAACAAAACTGCATTTAAAGAAAATGTCTTCAGACTCATCTAAAATTATATATTGTATTAATGGCCATATCTCCGTCAAAAATGGCCCCACTTAAAATCTGAAGGTATTTTTAGAATTTGCTCGATTTTTGAAACAAAACTGCATTTAAAGAAAATGTCTTCAGACTCATCTAAAATTATATATTGTATTAATGGCCATATCTCCGTCAAAAATGGCCCCACTTCAAATATGGAGTTATTTTTAGAAATTGCTCGATTTTTGAAACAAAACTGCATTTAAAGAAAATGACTTCAGACTCATCTAAAATTATATATTGTATTAATGGCCATATCTCCGTCAAAAATGGCCCCACTTAAAATATGAAGGTATTTTTAGAATTTGCTCGATTTTTGAAACAAAACTGCATTTAAAGAAAATGACTTCAGACTCATCTAAAATTATATATTGTATTAAGGGCCATATCTCCGTCAAAAATGGCCCCACTTCAAATATGAAGGTATTTTTAGAATTTGCTCGATTTTTGAAACAAAACTGCATTTAAACAAAATGACTTCAGACTCATCTAAAATTATATATTGTATTAATGGCCATATCTCCGTCAAAAATGGCCCCACATTAAAATATGAAGTTATTTTTAGAATTTGCTCGATTTTTGAAACAAAACTGCATTTAAAGAAAATGACTTCAGACTCATCTAAAATTATATATTATATTAATGGCCATATCTCCGTCAAAAATGGCCCCACGTCAATATATGAAGTTATTTTAGAAACTTTGCTCGATTTTTGAAACAAAACTGCATTTAAAGAAAATGACTTCAGACTCATCTCAAATTATATATTGTATTAATGGCCATATCTCCGTCAAAAAAGGCCCCACTTAAAATATGAAGTTATTTTTAGAATTTGCTCGATTTTTTAAACAAAACTGCATTTAAAGAAAATGTCTTCAGACTCATCTAAAATTATATATTGTATTAATGGCCATATCTCCGTCAAAAATGGCCCCACTTAAAATATGAAGGTATTTTTAGAATTTGCTCGATTTTTGAAACAAAACTGCATTTAAAGAAAATGACTTCAGACTCATCTAAAATTATATATTGTATTAATGGCCATATCTCCGTCAAAAATGGCCCCACTTAAAATATGAAGGTATTTTTAGAATTTGCTCGATTTTTGAAACAAAACTGCATTTAAAGAAAATGACTTCAGACTCATCTAAAATTATATATTGTATTAATGGCCATATCTCCGTCAAAAATGGCCCCACTTAAAATATGAAGTTATTTTTAGAATTTGCTCGATTTTTTGAAACAAAACTGCATTTAAAGAAAATGACTTCAGACTCATCTAAAATTATATATTGTATTAATGGCCATATCTCCGTCAAAAATGGCCCCACTTCAAATAATGAAGTTATTTTTAGAATTTGCTCGATTTTTGAAACAAAACTGCATTTAAAGAAAATGACTTCAGACTCATCTAAAATTATATATTGTATTAATGGCCATATCTCCGTCAAAAATGGCCCCACTTAAAATATGAAGGTATTTTTAGAATTTGCTCGATTTTTGAAACAAAACTGCATTTAAAGAAAATGACTTCAGACTCATCTAAAATTATATATTGTATTAATGGCCATATCTCCGTCAAAAATGGCCCCACTTAAAATATGAAGGTATTTTTAGAAATTGCTCGATTTTTGAAACAAAACTGCATTTAAAGAAAATGACTTCAGACTCATCTAAAATTATATATTGTATTAATGGCCATATCTCCGTCAAAAATGGCCCCACTTCAAATATGAAGGTATTTTTAGAATTTGCTCGATTTTTGAAACAAAACTGCATTTAAACAAAATGACTTCAGACTCATCTAAAATTATATATTGTATTAATGGCCATATCTCCGTCAAAAATGGCCCCACTTCAAATATGAAGTTATTTTTAGAAATTGCTCGATTTTTGAAACAAAACTGCATTTAAAGAAAATGACTTCAGACTCATCTAAAATTATATATTGTATTAATGGCCATATCTCCGTCAAAAAATGGCCCCACTCAAATATGAAGTTATTTTTAGAATTTGCTCGATTTTTGAAACAAAACTGCATTTAAACAAAATGACTTCAGACTCATCTAAAATTATATATTGTATTAATGGCCATATCTCCGTCAAAAATAGGCCCCACTTCAAATATGAAGGTATTTTTAGACTATTGCTCGATTTTTGAAACAAAACTGCATTTAAAGAAAATGACTTCAGACTCATCTAAAATTATATATTGATATTAATGGCCATATCTCCGTCAAAAATGGCCCCACTTCAAAATCTGAAGGTATTTTTAGAATTTGCTCGATTTTTGAAACAAAACTGCATTTAAAGAAAATGTCTTCAGACTCATCTAAAATTATATATTTTTTAATGGCATATCTCCAAAATTACAAAATATGAAGTTACTTTTAGAAATTGCTCGATTTTTTAAACAAAACTGCATTTAAAAAAATACTTCAGACTCATCTAAAATTATATATTATATTAATGGCCATATCTCCGTCAAAAATGGCCCCACTTAAAATATGAAGGTATTTTTAGAATTTGCTCGATTTTTGAAACAAAACTGCATTAAAACAAAATGACTTCAGACTCATCTAAAATTATATATTGTATTAATGGCCATATCTCCGTCAAAAATGGCCCCACTTCAAATATGAAGGTATTTTTAGAAATTGCTCGATATTTTGAAACAAAACTGCATTTAAAGAAAATGACTTCAGACTCATCTAAAATTATATATTGTATTAATGGCCATATCTCCGTAAAAAATGGCCCCACTTCAAATATGAAGGTATTTTTAGAATTTGCTCGATTTTTGAAACAAAACTGCATTAAAAGAAAATGACTTCAGACTCATCTAAAATTATATATTAATATTAATGGCCATATCTCCGTCAAAAATGGCCCCACTTACAAATATGGAGTTATTTTTAGAAATTGCTCGATTTTTGAAACAAAACTGCATTTAAAGAAAATGTCTTCAGACTCATCTAAAATTATATATTGTATTAATGGCCATATCTCCGTCAAAAATGGCCCCACTTAAAATATGAAGTTATTTTTAGAATTTGCTCGATTTTTGAAACAAAACTGCATTTAAAGAAAATGTCTTCAGACTCATCTAAAATTATATATTGTATTAATGGCCATATCTCCAAAGCCAAAACCACTTAAAATATGAAGGTATTTTTAGAATTTGCTCGATTTTTGAAACAAAACTGCATTTAAACAAAATGACTTCAGACTCATCTAAAATTATATATTGTATTAATGGCCATATCTCCGTCAAAAATGGCCCCACATATTCAAATATGAAGGTACTTTTAGAAATTGCTCGATTTTTGAAACAAAACTGCATTTAAAGAAAATGTCTTCAGACTCATCTAAAATTATATATTGTATTAATGGCCATATCTCCGTCAAAAATGGCCCCACTTAAAATATGAAGGTATTTTTAGAATTTGCTCGATTTTTGAAACAAAACTGCATTTAAAGAAAATGACTTCAGACTCATCTAAAATTATATATTGTATTAATGGCCATATCTCCGTCAAAAATGGCCCCAAAATATGAAGGTATTTTTAGAATTTGCTCGATTTTTAAAAAAAAAAAACAAAACTGCATTAAAAGAAAATGACTTCAGACTCATCTAAAATATATATTGTATTAATATTATTAATGGCCATATCTCCGTCAAAAATGGCCCCACATAAAATATGAAGTTACTTTTAGAAATTGCTCAATTTTTGAAACAAAACTGCATTTAAAGAAAATAACTTCAGACTCATCTAAAATTATATATTGTATTAATGGCCATATCTCCGTCAAAAATGGCCCCACTTAAAATATGAAGTTATTTTTAGAATTTGCTCGATTTTTGAAACAAAACTGCATTTAAAGAAAATGTCTTCAGACTCATCTAAAATTATATATTGTATTAATGGCCATATCTCCGTCAAAAATGGCCCCACTTAAAATATGAAGTTATTTTTAGAATTTGCTCGATTTTTGAAACAAAACTGCATTTAAAGAAAATGACTTCAGACTCATCTAAAATTATATATTGTATTAATGGCCATATCTCCGTCAAAAATGGCCCCACTTCAAATATGAAGTTATTTTTAGAAATTGCTCGATTTTTGAAACAAAACTGCATTTAAAGAAAATGTCTTCAGACTCATCTAAAATTATATATTGTATTAATGGCCATATCTCCGTCAAAAATGGCCCCACTCTAAAATATGAAGGTATTTTTAGAATTTGCTCGATTTTTGAAACAAAACTGCATTTAAAGAAAATGACTTCAGACTCATCTAAAATTATATATTGTATTAATGGCCATATCTCCGTCAAAAATGGCCCCACTTCAAATATGAAGGTACTTTTTAGAAATTGCTCGATTTTTGAAACAAAACTGCATTTAAAGAAAATGACTTCAGACTCATCTAAAATTATATATTGTATTAATGGCCATATCTCCGTCAAAAATGGCCCCACTTCAAATATGAAGGTTATTTTTAGAATTTGCTCGATTTTTGAAACAAAACTGCATTTAAAGAAAATGTCTTCAGACTCATCTAAAATTATATATTGTATTAATGGCCATATCTCCGTCAAAAATGGCCCCACTTAAAATATGAAGGTATTTTTAGAATTTGCTCGATTTTTGAAACAAAACTGCATTTAAAGAAAATGACTTCAGACTCATCTAAAATTATATTTTAATTGCATATCTCCATCAAAAATAAATAAAATGAAGTTACTTTTAGAAATTGCTCGATTTTTTAAACAAAACTGCATTTAAACAAAAATGACTTCAGACTCATCTAAAATTATATATTGTATTAATGGCCATATCTCCGTCAAAAATGGCCCCACTTCAAATATGAAGTTACTTTTAGAAATTGCTCGATTTTTTAAACAAAACTGCATTTAAAGAAAATGTCTTCAGACTCATCTAAAATTATATATTGTATTAATGGCCATATCTCCGTCAAAAATGGCCCCACATAAAATATGAAGGTATTTTTAGAATTTGCTCGATTTTTAAAACAAAACTGCAATTAAAGAAAATGATTTCAGACTCATCTAAAATTATATATTGTATTAATGGCCATATCTCCGTCAAAAATGGCTCCACTTCAAATATGAAGTTATTTTTAGAATTTGCTCGATTTTGAAACAAAACTGCATTTAAAAAATCTAACATCAGATATCTCCGTCAAAAATGGCCCACTAAAATAATTTTTAAAATTGCTCGATTTTTGAAACAAAACTGCATTTAAAGAAAATGTCTTCAGACTCATCTAAAATTATATATTGTATTAATGGCCATATCTCCGTCAAAAATGGCCCCACTTAAAATATGAAATTGTATTTTTAAAAAAAACAAAACTGCAATTAAAGAAAATGTTTTCAGACTCATCCAAATTTATATATTATATTAATGGCCATATCTCCGTCAAAAATGGCCCCACTTCAAAAATGAAGTTATTTTTAGAATTTGCTCGATTTTTGAAACAAAACTGCATTTAAACAAAATGACTTCAGACTCATCTAAAATTATATATTGTATTAATGGCCATATCTCCGTCAAAAATGGCCCCACTTAAAATATGAAGGTATTTTTAGAATTTGCTCGATTTTTGAAAAACAAAACTGCATTTAAAGAAAATGACTTCAGACTCATCTAAAATTATATATTGTATTAATGGCCATATCTCCGTCAAAAATGGCCCCACTTAAAATATGAAGGTACTTTTAGAAATTGCTGGATTTTTTAAACAAAACTGCATTTAAAGAAAATGACTTCAGACTCATCTAAAATTATATATTGTATTAATGGCCATATCTCCGTCAAAAATGGCCCCACTTAAAATATGAAGGTATTTTTAGAATTTGCTCGATTTTTGAAACAAAACTGCATTTAAAGAAAATGTCTTCAGACTCATCTAAAATTATATATTGTATTAATGGCCATATCTCCGTCAAAAATGGCCCCACTTCAAATATGAAGTTATTTTTAGAATTTGCTCGATTTTTGAAACAAAACTGCATTTAAAGAAAATGACTTCAGACTCATCTAAAATTATATATTGTATTAATGGCCATATCTCCGTCAAAAATGGCCCCACTTAAAATATGAAGGTATTTTTAGAATTTGCTCGATTTTTTAAACAAAACTGCATTTAAAGAAAATGTCTTCAGACTCATCTAAAATTATATATTGTATATTAATGGCCATATCTCCGTCAAAAATGGCCCCACTTCAAATATGAAGGTATTTTTAGAATTTGCTCGATTTTTGAAACAAAACTGCATTTAAAGAAAATGACTTCAGACTCATCTAAAATTATATATTGTATTAATGGCCATATCTCCGTCAAAAATGGCCCCACATAAATATGGAGTTACTTTTTAGAAATTGCTCGATTTTTGAAACAAAACTGCATTTAAAGAAAATGTCTTCAGACTCATCTAAAATTATATATTGTATTAATGGCCATATCTCCGTCAAAAATGGCCCCACTTAAAATATGAAGTATTTTTAGAAATTTGCTCGATTTTTGAAACAAAACTGCATTTAAAGAAAATGACTTCAGACTCATCTAAAATTATATATTGTATTAATGGCCATATCTCCGTCAAAAATGGCCCCACTTCAAATATGAAGGTATTTTTAGAATTTGCTCGATTTTTGAAACAAAACTGCATTTAAAGAAAATGACTTCAGACTCATCTAAAATTATATATTGTATTAATGGCCATATCTCCGTCAAAAATGGCCCACTTAAAATATGAAGGTATTTTTAGAAATTTGCTCGATTTTTTGAAACAAAACTGCATTTAAAGAAAATGACTTCAGACTCATCTAAAATTATATATTGTATTAATGGCCATATCTCCGTCAAAAATGGCCCCACTTCAAATATGAAGTTACTTTTAGAAATTGCTCGATTTTTGAAACAAAACTGCATTTAAAGAAAATGACTTCAGACTCATCTAAAATTATATATTGTATTAATGGCCATATCTCCGTCAAAAATGGCCCCACATAAAATATGGAGTTATTTTTAGAAATTGCTCGATTTTTGAAACAAAACTGCATTTAAAGAAAATGTCTTCAGACTCATCTAAAATTATATATTGTATTAATGGCCATATCTCCGTCAAAAAAGGGCCCCACTTAAAATATGAAGGTACTTTTAGAAATTGCTCGATTTTTGAAACAAAACTGCATTTAAAGAAAATGACTTCAGACTCATCTAAAATTATATATTGTATTAATGGCCATATCTCCGTCAAAAATGGCCCCACTTCAAAAATGAAGTTATTTTTAGAATTTGCTCGATTTTTGAAACAAAACTGCATTTAAAGAAAATGACTTCAGACTCATCTAAAATTATATATTGTATTAATGGCCATATCTCCGTCAAAAATTACAAATATGGAGTTACTTTTAGAAATTGCTCGATTTTTTGAAACAAAACTGCATTTAAAGAAAATGTCTTCAGACTCATCTAAAATTATATATTGTATTAATGGCCATATCTCCGTCAAAAATGGCCCCACATTAAAAATATGAAGTTACTTTTAGAAATTGCTCGATTTTTGAAACAAAACTGCATTTAAAGAAAATGTCTTCAGACTCATCTAAAATTATATATTGTATTAATGGCCATATCTCCGTCAAAAATGGCCCCACTTCAAATATGAAGGTATTTTTAGAAATTGCTCGATTTTTGAAACAAAACTGCATTTAAAGAAAATGACTTCAGACTCATCTAAAATTATATATTGTATTAATGGCCATATCTCCGTCAAAAATGGCCCCACTTAAAATATGAAGTTACTTTTAGAAATTGCTCGATTTTTGAAACAAAACTGCATTTAAAGAAAATGTCTTTAGACTCATCTAAAATTATATATTATATTAAGGGCCATATCTCCTTCAAAAAAGGGCCCACTTCAAATATGAAGGTATTTTTAGAATTTGCTCGATTTTTGAAACAAAACTGCATTTAAAGAAAATGACTTCAGACTCATCTAAAATTATATATTGTATTAATGGCCATATCTCCGTCAAAAATGGCCCCACTTAAAATATGAAGTTACTTTTAGAAATTGCTCGATTTTTGAAACAAAACTGCATTTAAAGAAAATGACTTCAGACTCATCTAAAATTATATATTGTATTAATGGCCATATCTGTAAAATGGCCCCACTTAAATATGGAGTTACTTTTAGAAATTGCTCGATTTTTGAAACAAAACTGCATTTAAAGAAAATGACTTCAGACTCATCTAAAATTATATATTGTATTAATGGCCATATCTCCGTCAAAAATGGCCCCACTTCAAATATGAAGTTATTTTTAGAAATTTGCTCGATTTTTGAAACAAAACTGCATTTAAAGAAAATGTCTTCAGACTCATCTAAAATTATATATTGTATTAATGGCCATATTCCTGCATTAAAAATGGCCCCACTTAAAATATGAAGTTATTTTTAGAAATTGCTCGATTTTTGAAACAAAACTGCATTTAAAAAAAATGACTTCAGACTCATCTAAAATTATATATTGTATTAATGGCCATATCTCCGTCAAAAATGGCCCCACTTAAAATATGAAGTTATTTTTAGAATTTGCTCGATTTTTGAAAACAAAACTGCATTTAAAGAAAATGACTTCAGACTCATCTAAAATTATATATTGTATTAATGGCCATATCTCCGTCAAAAATGGCCCCACTTCAAATATGAAGTTATTTTTAGAATTTGCTCGATTTTTGAAACAAAACTGCATTTAAAGAAAATGACTTCAGACTCATCTAAAATTATATATTGTATTAATGGCCATATCTCCGTCAAAAATGGCCCCACTTAAAATATGAAGGTATTTTTAGAATTTGCTCGATTTTTGAAACAAAACTGCATTTAAAGAAAATGACTTCAGACTCATCTAAAATTATATATTGTATTAATGGCCATATCTCCGTCAAAAATGGCCCCACTTCAAATATGAAGTTATTTTTAGAAATTGCTCGATTTTTGAAACAAAACTGCATTTAAAGAAAATGACTTCAGACTCATCTAAAATTATATATTGTATTAATGGCCATATCTCCGTCAAAAATGGCCCCACTTAAAATATGAAGGTATTTTTAGAATTTGCTCGATTTTTGAAACAAAACTGCATTTAAAGAAAATGACTTCAGACTCATCTAAAATTATATATTGTATTAATGGCCATATCTCCGTCAAAAATGGCCCCACTTAAAATATGAAGGTATTTTTAGAATTTGCTCGATTTTTGAAACAAAACTGCATTTAAAGAAAATGACTTCAGACTCATCTAAAATTATATATTGTATTAATGGCCATATCTCCGTCAAAAATGGCCCCACTTAAAATATGAAGTTACTTTTAGAAATTGCTCGATTTTTGAAACAAAACTGCATTTAAAGAAAATGACTTCAGACTCATCTAAAATTATATATTGTATTAATGGCCATATCTCCGTCAAAAATGGCCCCACTTAAAATATGAAGGTACTTTTAGAAATTGCTCGATTTTTGAAACAAAACTGCATTTAAACGAAAATGACTTCAGACTCATCTAAAATTATATATTGTATTAATGGCCATATCTCCGTCAAAAATGGCCCCACTTCAAATATGAAGTTATTTTTAGAAATTGCTCGATTTTTGAAACAAAACTGCATTTAAAGAAAATGACTTCAGACTCATCTAAAATTATATATTGTATTAATGGCCATATCTCCGTCAAAAATGGCCCCACTTCAAAATATGAAGGTATTTTTAGAAATTGCTCGATTTTTGAAACAAAACTGCATTTAAAGAAAATGACTTCAGACTCATCTAAAATTATATATTGTATTAATGGCCATATCTCCGTCAAAAATGGCCCCACATTAAAATATGAAGTTACTTTTAGAAATTGCTCGATTTTTGAAACAAAACTGCATTTAAAGAAAATGACTTCAGACTCATCTAAAATTATATATTGTATTAATGGCCATATCTCCGTCAAAAATGGCCCCACTTCAAATATGAAGGTATTTTTAGAATTTGCTCGATTTTTGAAACAAAACTGCATTTAAAGAAAATGACTTCAGACTCATCTAAAATTATATATTGTATTAATGGCCATATCTCCGTCAAAAATGGCCCCACATAAAATATGAAGTTATTTTTAGAAATTGCTCGATTTTTGAAACAAAACTGCATTTAAAGAAAATGACTTCAGACTCATCTAAAATTATATATTGTATTAATGGCCATATCTCCGTCAAAAATGGCCCCACTTAAAATATGAAGTTACTTTTAGAAATTGCTCGATTTTTGAAACAAAACTGCATTTAAAGAAAATGACTTCAGACTCATCTAAAATTATATATTGTATTAATGGCCATATCTCCGTCAAAAATGGCCCCACTTAAAATATGAAGTTATTTTTAGAATTTGCTCGATTTTTGAAACAAAACTGCATTTAAAGAAAATGACTTCAGACTCATCTAAAATTATATATTGTATTAATGGCCATATCTCCGTCAAAAATGGCCCCACTTCAAATATGAAGGTATTTTTAGAATTTGCTCGATTTTTGAAACAAAACTGCATTTAAAGAAAATGACTTCAGACTCATCTAAAATTATATATTGTATTAATGGCCATATCTCCGTCAAAAATGGCCCCACTTCAAATATGAAGTTATTTTTAGAAATTGCTCGATTTTTGAAACAAAACTGCATTTAAAGAAAATGACTTCAGACTCATCTAAAATTATATATTGTATTAATGGCCATATCTCCGTCAAAAATGGCCCCACTTCAAATATGAAGTTATTTTTAGAAATTGCTCGATTTTTGAAACAAAACTGCATTTAAAGAAAATGACTTCAGACTCATCTAAAATTATATATTGTATTAATGGCCATATCTCCGTCAAAAATGGCCCCACTTCAAATATGAAGTTACTTTTTAGAAATTGCTCGATTTTTGAAAACAAAACTGCATTTAAAGAAAATGACTTCAGACTCATCTAAAATTATATATTGTATTAATGGCCATATCTCCGTCAAAAATGGCCCCACTTCAAAATATGAAGTTATTTTTAGAATTTGCTCGATTTTTGAAACAAAACTGCATTTAAAGAAAATGACTTCAGACTCATCTAAAATTATATATTGTATTAATGGCCATATCTCCGTCAAAAATGGCCCCACTTCAAATATGAAGTTATTTTTAGAAATTGCTCGATTTTTGAAACAAAACTGCATTTAAAGAAAATGACTTCAGACTCATCTAAAATTATATATTGTATTAATGGCCATATCTCCGTCAAAAATGGCCCCACTTAAAATATGAAGTTATTTTTAGAATTTGCTCGATTTTTGAAACAAAACTGCATTTAAAGAAAATGACTTCAGACTCATCTAAAATTATATATTGTATTAATGGCCATATCTCCGTCAAAAATGGCCCCACTTAAAATATGAAGGTATTTTTATTTTTTATTTTTAAAACAAAAAAACTGCATTTAAAGAAAATGACTTCAGACTCATCTAAAATTATATATTGTATTAATGGCCATATCTCCGTCAAAAATGGCCCCACTTCAAATATGAAGTTATTTTTAGAATTTGCTCGATTTTTGAAACAAAACTGCATTTAAAGAAAATGTCTTCAGACTCATCTAAAATTATATATTATATTAATGGCCATATCTCCGTCAAAAATGGCCCCACTTCAAATATGAAGTTATTTTTAGAAATTGCTCGATTTTTGAAACAAAACTGCATTTAAAGAAAATGACTTCAGACTCATCTAAAATTATATATTGTATTAATGGCCATATCTCCGTCAAAAATGGCCCCACTTAAAATATGAAGTTACTTTTAGAAATTGCTCGATTTTTGAAACAAAACTGCATTTAAAGAAAATGACTTCAGACTCATCTAAAATTATATATTGTATTAATGGCCATATCTCCGTCAAAAATGGCCCCACTTCAAATATGAAGTTATTTTTAGAAATTGCTCGATTTTTGAAACAAAACTGCATTTAAAGAAAATGACTTCAGACTCATCTAAAATTATATATTGTATTAATGGCCATATCTCCGTCAAAAATGGCCCCACTTCAAATATGAAGTTATTTTTAGAATTTGCTCGATTTTTGAAACAAAACTGCATTTAAAGAAAATGACTTCAGACTCATCTAAAATTATATATTGTATTAATGGCCATATCTCCGTCAAAAATGGCCCCACTTCAAATATGAAGTTATTTTTAGAATTTGCTCGATTTTTGAAACAAAACTGCATTTAAAGAAAATGACTTCAGACTCATCTAAAATTATATATTGTATTAATGGCCATATCTCCGTCAAAAATGGCCCCACTTAAAATATGAAGTTATTTTTAGAAATTGCTCGATTTTTGAAACAAAACTGCATTTAAAGAAAATGACTTCAGACTCATCTAAAATTATATATTGTATTAATGGCCATATCTCCGTCAAAAATGGCCCCACTTAAAATATGAAGTTATTTTTAGAATTTGCTCGATTTTTGAAACAAAACTGCATTTAAAGAAAATGACTTCAGACTCATCTAAAATTATATATTGTATTAATGGCCATATCTCCGTCAAAAATGGCCCCACTTCAAATATGAAGTTATTTTTAGAAATTGCTCGATTTTTGAAACAAAACTGCATTTAAAGAAAATGACTTCAGACTCATCTAAAATTATATATTGTATTAATGGCCATATCTCCGTCAAAAATGGCCCCACTTCAAATATGAAGGTATTTTTAGAATTTGCTCGATTTTTGAAACAAAACTGCATTTAAAGAAAATGACTTCAGACTCATCTAAAATTATATATTGTATTAATGGCCATATCTCCGTCAAAAATGGCCCCACTTCAAATATGAAGTTATTTTTAGAATTTGCTCGATTTTTGAAACAAAACTGCATTTAAAGAAAATGACTTCAGACTCATCTAAAATTATATATTGTATTAATGGCCATATCTCCGTCAAAAATGGCCCCACTTCAAATATGAAGTTACTTTTAGAATTTGCTCGATTTTTGAAACAAAACTGCATTTAAAGAAAATGACTTCAGACTCATCTAAAATTATATATTGTATTAATGGCCATATCTCCGTCAAAAATGGCCCCACTCCAAATATGAAGTTATTTTTAGAAATTGCTCGATTTTTGAAACAAAACTGCATTTAAAGAAAATGACTTCAGACTCATCTAAAATTATATATTGTATTAATGGCCATATCTCCGTCAAAAATGGCCCCACTTAAAATATGAAGGTATTTTTAGAATTTGCTCGATTTTTGAAAACAAAACTGCATTTAAAGAAAATGACTTCAGACTCATCTAAAATTATATATTGTATTAATGGCCATATCTCCGTCAAAAATGGCCCCACTTCAAATATGAAGGTATTTTTAGAAATTGCTCGATTTTTGAAACAAAACTGCATTTAAAGAAAATGACTTCAGACTCATCTAAAATTATATATTGTATTAATGGCCATATCTCCGTCAAAAATGGCCCCACTTCAAATATGAAGTTATTTTTAGAAATTGCTCGATTTTTGAAACAAAACTGCATTTAAAGAAAATGACTTCAGACTCATCTAAAATTATATATTGTATTAATGGCCATATCTCCGTCAAAAATGGCCCCACTTAAAATATGAAGGTATTTTTAGAAATTGCTCGATTTTTGAAACAAAACTGCATTTAAAGAAAATGACTTCAGACTCATCTAAAATTATATATTGTATTAATGGCCATATCTCCGTCAAAAATGGCCCCACTTAAATATGAAGTTATTTTTAGAATTTGCTCGATTTTTGAAACAAAACTGCATTTAAAGAAAATGACTTCAGACTCATCTAAAATTATATATTGTATTAATGGCCATATCTCCGTCAAAAATGGCCCCACTTCAAATATTTTAGAAATTGCTCGATTTTTGAAACAAAACTGCATTTAAAGAAAATGACTTCAGACTCATCTAAAATTATATATTGTATTAATGGCCATATCTCCGTCAAAAATGGCCCCACTTCAAATATGAAGTTATTTTTAGAAATTGCTCGATTTTTGAAACAAAACTGCATTTAAAGAAAATGACTTCAGACTCATCTAAAATTATATATTGTATTAATGGCCATATCTCCGTCAAAAATGGCCCCACTTAAAATATGAAGTTATTTTTAGAAATTGCTCGATTTTTGAAACAAAACTGCATTTAAAGAAAATGACTTCAGACTCATCTAAAATTATATATTGTATTAATGGCCATATCTCCGTCAAAAATGGCCCCACTTCAAATATGAAGGTATTTTTAGAAATTGCTCGATTTTTGAAACAAAACTGCATTTAAAGAAAATGACTTCAGACTCATCTAAAATTATATATTGTATTAATGGCCATATCTCCGTCAAAAATGGCCCCACTTCCAAATATGAAGTTATTTTTAGAATTTGCTCGATTTTTGAAACAAAACTGCATTTAAAGAAAATGACTTCAGACTCATCTAAAATTATATATTGTATTAATGGCCATATCTCCGTCAAAAATGGCCCCACTTCAAATATGAAGTTATTTTTAGAAATTGCTCGATTTTTGAAACAAAACTGCATTTAAAGAAAATGACTTCAGACTCATCTAAAATTATATATTGTATTAATGGCCATATCTCCGTCAAAAATGGCCCCACTTCAAATATGAAGGTATTTTTAGAAATTGCTCGATTTTTGAAACAAAACTGCATTTAAAGAAAATGACTTCAGACTCATCTAAAATTATATATTGTATTAATGGCCATATCTCCGTCAAAAATGGCCCCACTTCAAATATGAAGTTATTTTTAGAAATTGCTCGATTTTTGAAACAAAACTGCATTTAAAGAAAATGACTTCAGACTCATCTAAAATTATATATTGTATTAATGGCCATATCTCCGTCAAAAATGGCCCCACTTCAAATATGAAGTTATTTTTAGAATTTGCTCGATTTTTGAAACAAAACTGCATTTAAAGAAAATGACTTCAGACTCATCTAAAATTATATATTGTATTAATGGCCATATCTCCGTCAAAAATGGCCCCACTTCAAATATGAAGTTATTTTTAGAAATTGCTCGATTTTTGAAACAAAACTGCATTTAAAGAAAATGACTTCAGACTCATCTAAAATTATATATTGTATTAATGGCCATATCTCCGTCAAAAATGGCCCCACTTAAAATATGAAGTTATTTTTAGAATTTGCTCGATTTTTGAAACAAAACTGCATTTAAAGAAAATGACTTCAGACTCATCTAAAATTATATATTGTATTAATGGCCATATCTCCGTCAAAAATGGCCCCACTTCAAATATGAAGGTATTTTTAGAAATTGCTCGATTTTTGAAACAAAACTGCATTTAAAGAAAATGACTTCAGACTCATCTAAAATTATATATTGTATTAATGGCCATATCTCCGTCAAAAATGGCCCCACTTCAAATATGAAGTTACTTTTAGAAATTGCTCGATTTTTGAAACAAAACTGCATTTAAAGAAAATGACTTCAGACTCATCTAAAATTATATATTGTATTAATGGCCATATCTCCGTCAAAAATGGCCCCACTTAAAATATGAAGTTACTTTTAGAAATTAATGGCCATATCTCCGTCAAAAATGGCCCCACATAAAATATGAAGTTATTTTTAGAATTTGCTCGATTTTTGAAACAAAACTGCATTTAAAGAAAATGACTTCAGACTCATCTAAAATTATATATTGTATTAATGGCCATATCTCCGTCAAAAATGGCCCCACTTCAAATATGAAGGTATTTTTAGAAATTTGCTCGATTTTTGAAACAAAACTGCATTTAAAGAAAATGACTTCAGACTCATCTAAAATTATATATTGTATTAATGGCCATATCTCCAAAAATGGCCCCACTTCAAATATGAAGTTATTTTTAGAAATTGCTCGATTTTTGAAACAAAACTGCATTTAAAGAAAATGACTTCAGACTCATCTAAAATTATATATTGTATTAATGGCCATATCTCCGTCAAAAATGGCCCCACTTCAAATATGAAGTTATTTTTAGAATTTGCTCGATTTTTGAAACAAAACTGCATTTAAAGAAAATGACTTCAGACTCATCTAAAATTATATATTGTATTAATGGCCATATCTCCGTCAAAAATGGCCCCACTTAAAATATGAAGTTATTTTTAGAAATTGCTCGATTTTTTGAAACAAAACTGCATTTAAAGAAAATGACTTCAGACTCATCTAAAATTATATATTGTATTAATGGCCATATCTCCGTCAAAAATGGCCCACTTCAAATATGAAGTTACTTTTTAGAAATTGCTCGATTTTTGAAACAAAACTGCATTTAAAGAAAATGACTTCAGACTCATCTAAAATTATATATTGTATTAATGGCCATATCTCCGTCAAAAATGGCCCCACTTCAAATATGAAGTTACTTTTAGAAATTGCTCGATTTTTGAAACAAAACTGCATTTAAAGAAAATGTCTTCAGACTCATCTAAAATTATATATTGTATTAATGGCCATATCTCCGTCAAAAATGGCCCCACTTAAAATATGAAGGTATTTTTAGAAATTGCTCGATTTTTGAAACAAAACTGCATTTAAAGAAAATGACTTCAGACTCATCTAAAATTATATATTGTATTAATGGCCATATCTCCGTCAAAAATGGCCCCACTTAAAATATGAAGTTACTTTTAGAAATTGCTCGATTTTTGAAACAAAACTGCATTTAAAGAAAATGACTTCAGACTCATCTAAAATTATATATTGTATTAATGGCCATATCTCCGTCAAAAATGGCCCCACTTAAAATATGAAGTTATTTTTAGAAATTTGCTCGATTTTTGAAACAAAACTGCATTTAAAGAAAATGACTTCAGACTCATCTAAAATTATATATTGTATTAATGGCCATATCTCCGTCAAAAATGGCCCCACTTAAAATATGAAGTTATTTTTAGAAATTGCTCGATTTTTGAAACAAAACTGCATTTAAAGAAAATGACTTCAGACTCATCTAAAATTATATATTGTATTAATGGCCATATCTCCGTCAAAAATGGCCCCACTTAAAATATGAAGGTATTTTTAGAAATTGCTCGATTTTTGAAACAAAACTGCATTTAAAGAAAATGACTTCAGACTCATCTAAAATTATATATTGTATTAATGGCCATATCTCCGTCAAAAATGGCCCCACTTCAAATATGAAGTTACTTTTAGAAATTGCTCGATTTTTTAAACAAAACTGCATTTAAAGAAAATGACTTCAGACTCATCTAAAATTATATATTATGTATTAATGGCCATATCTCCGTCAAAAATGGCCCCACTTCAAATATGAAGTTATTTTTAGAAATTTGCTCGATTTTTGAAACAAAACTGCATTTAAAGAAAATGACTTCAGACTCATCTAAAATTATATATTGTATTAATGGCCATATCTCCGTCAAAAATGGCCCCACTTAAAATATGGACTTAAATCGATTTTTTAAAACAAAACTGCATTTAAAGAAAATGACTTCAGACTCATCTAAAATTATATATTGTATTAATGGCCATATCTCCGTCAAAAATGGCCCCACTATTCAAATATGAAGTTATTTTTAGAAATTGCTCGATTTTTGAAACAAAACTGCATTTAAAGAAAATGACTTCAGACTCATCTAAAATTATATATTGTATTAATGGCCATATCTCCGTCAAAAATGGCCCCACTTCAAATATGAATTGATTTTTTGAAACAAAACTGCATTTAAAGAAAATGACTTCAGACTCATCTAAAATTATATATTATATTAATGGCCATATCTCCGTCAAAAATGGCCCCACTCCAATAAAATATGAAGTTATTTTTAGAATTTGCTCGATTTTTGAAACAAAACTGCATTTAAAGAAAATGACTTCAGACTCATCTAAAATTATATATTGTATTAATGGCCATATCTCCGTCAAAAATGGCCCCACATAAAATATGAAGTTATTTTTAGAATTTGCTCGATTTTTGAAACAAAACTGCATTTAAAGAAAATGACTTCAGACTCATCTAAAATTATATATTGTATTAATGGCCATATCTCCGTCAAAAATGGCCCCACTTAAAATATGAAGTTATTTTTAGAAATTGCTCGATTTTTGAAACAAAACTGCATTTAAAGAAAATGTCTTCAGACTCATCTAAAATTATATATTGTATTAATGGCCATATCTCTGTCAAAAATTGGCCCCACTTAAAATATGAAGTTATTTTTAGAAATTGCTCGATTTTTGAAACAAAACTGCATTTAAAGAAAATGCCTTCAGACTCATCTAAAATTATATATTGTATTAATGGCCATATCTCCGTCAAAAATGGCCCCACTTAAAATATGAAGGTATTTTTAGAAATTTGCTCGATTTTTGAAACAAAACTGCATTTAAAGAAAATGTCTTCAGACTCATCTAAAATTATATATTGTATTAATGGCCATATCTCTGTCAAAAATGGCCCCACTTAAAATATGAAGTTATTTTTAGAAATTGCTCGATTTTTGAAACAAAACTGCATTTAAAGAAAATGTCTTCAGACTCATCTAAAATTATATATTGTATTAATGGCCATATCTCTGTCAAAAATGGCCCCACTTAAAATATGAAGGTATTTTTAGAATTTGCTCGATTTTTGAAACAAAACTGCATTTAAAGAAAATGACTTCAGACTCATCTAAAATTATATATTGTATTAATGGCCATATCTCTGTCAAAAATGGCCCCACTTAAAATCTGAAGGTATTTTTAGAATTTGCTCGATTTTTGATAAACAAAACTGCATTTAAAGAAAATGTCTTCAGACCTCATCTAAAATTATATATTATATTAATGGCCATATCTCTGTCAAAAATGGCCCCACTCCAATAATAAAGTTACTTTTAGAAATTGCTTGATTTTTGAAACAAAACTGCATTTAAAGAAAATTCTTCAGACTCATCTAAAATTATATATTGTATTAATGGCCATATCTCTGTCAAAAATGGCCCCACATAAAATATGAAGTTACTTTTAGAAATTGCTGGATTTTTGAAACAAAACTGCATTTAAAGAAAATGTCTTCAGACTCATCTAAAATTATATATTGTATTAATGGCCATATCTCTGTCAAAAATGGCCCCACTTAAAATATGAAGGTATTTTTAGAATTTGCTCGATTTTTGAAACAAAACTGCATTTAAAGAAAATGACTTCAGACTCATCTAAAATTATATATTATATTAATGGCCATATCTCCGTCAAAAATGGCCCCACTTAAAATATGAAGGTATTTTTAGAAATTGCTCGATTTTTGAAACAAAACTGCATTTAAAGAAAATGTCTTCAGACTCATCCAAATTTATATATTATATTAGTGGCCATATTTCCGTCAAAAATGGCCCCACTTCAAATATGAAGGCATTTTTAGAAATTGCTCGATTTGTGAAACAAAACTGCATTTAAACAAAATGACTTCAGACTCATCTAAAATTATATATTGTATTAATGGCCATATCTCCGTCAAAAATGGCCCCACTTCAAATATGATCTTCAGACTCATCTAAAATTATATATTGTATTAATAGCCATATCTCTGTCAAAAATGGCATCACTTCAAATATGGAGTTACTTTTAGAAATTGCTCGATTTTTGAAACAAAACTGCATTAAAAGAAAATGACTTCAGACTCATCTAAAATTATATATTGTATTAATGGCCATATCTCCGTCAAAAATGGCCCCACGCCAATAATGAAGTTATTTTTATACTTTGCTCGATTTATGAATCAAAACTGCATTTAAAGAAAATGACTTCAGACTCATCTAAAATTATATATTATATTAATGGACATATCTCTGTCAAAAATGGGCCCACTCCAATAATAAAGTTACTTTTAGAAATTGCTCGATTTTTTAAACAAAACTGCATTTAAACAAAATGACTTCAGACTCATCTAAAATTATATATTATATTAATGGCCATATCTCTGTTAAAATTGGCCCCACTTCAAATATGAAGGTATTTTTAGAAATTGCTCGATTTGTGAAACAAAACTGCATTTATACAAAATGACTTCAGACTCATCTAAAGTTATATATTGTATTAATGGCCATATCTCTGTCAAAAATGGCCCCACTTCAAATATGGAGTTACTTTTAGAAATTGATCGATTTTTTAGGCAAAACTGCATTTAAAGAAAATGTCTTCAGACTTATCCATGATTATTTATTGTAGTAATGGCCATATCTCTGTCAAAAATAGTCCCACTTCAAATATGAAGGTATTTTTAGAAATTGCTCGATTTGTGAAACAAAACTGCATTTAAACAAAATGACTTCAGACTCATCTAAAGTTATATATTTTATTAATGGCCATATCTCTGTCAAAAATGGCCCCATTTCAAATATAGAGTTACTTTTAGAAATTGCTCGATTTTTTAAACAAAACTGCATTTAAAGAAAATGACTTCAGACTCGTCTAAAATTATGTATTATGTTAATGGCCATATCTCCGCCAAAAATAGCCCCACGCCAATAATGAAGTTATTTTTAGACTTTGTTCGATTTTTGAAACAAAACTGCATTAAAACAAAACGACTTCAGACTCATCTAAAATTATATATTGTATTAATGGCCATATCTCCGTCAAAAATGGCCCCACATAGAATATGAAGTTATTTTTATACTTTGCTCGATTTATGAATCAAAACTGCATTTAAAGAAAATGACTTTAGACTCATCTAAAATTATGTATTATATTAATGGCCATATCTCTGTCAAAAATGGCCCCACATAGAATATGAAGTTATTTTTATACTTTGCTCGATTTATGAATCAAAACTGCATTTAAAGAAAATGACTTTAGACTCATCTAAAATTATATATTGTATTAATGGCCATATCTCCGTCAAAAATAGATCCACTTCAAATATGAAGTTACTTTTAGAAATTGCTCGATTTTTGAAATAAAACTGCATTTAAAGAAAATGTCTTGAGACTCATTTAAAATTATATATTGTATTAATGGCCATATATCCCTCAAAAATGGCCCCACTTAAAATCTGAAGGTATTTTTAGAATTTGCTCGATTTTTGAAACAAAACTGCATTTAAAGAAAATGTCTTCAGACTCATCTAAAATTATATATTGTATTAATGGCCATATCTAAGTCAAAAATGGCCCCACTTAAAATCTGAAGGTATTTTTAAAATTTGCTCGATTTTTGAAACAAAACTGCATTTAAAGAAAATGACTTCAGACTCATCTAAAATTATATATTGTATTAATGGCCATATCTCCGTCAAAAATGGCCCCACATAAAATATGAAGTTACTTTTAGAAATTGCTCGATTTTTGAAACAAAACTGAATTTAAACAAAATGACTACAGACTCATCTAAAATTATATATTGTATAAATGGCCATATCTCTGTCAAAAATGGCATCACTTCAAATATGGAGTTACTTTTAGAAATTGCTGGATTTTCTAAACAAAACTGCATTTAAAGAAAATGTCTTCAGACTCATCTAAAATTATATATTGTATTAATGGCCATATCTCCGTCAAAAATGGCCCCACACAAAATGTGAAGTTACTTTTAGAAATTGCTCGATTTTTGAAACAAAACTGCATTTAAAGAAAATGACTTCAGACTCATCTAAAATTATATATTGTATTAATGGCCATATCTCCGTCAAAAATGGCCCCACGCTAATAATAAAGTTACTTTTAGAAATTGCTCGATTTTTTAAACAAAACTGCATTTAAACAAAATGACTTCAGACTCATCTAAAATTATATATTATATTAATGGCCATATCTCTGTCAAAAATTGGCCCCACTTCAAATATGAAGGTTATTTTTAGAAATTGCTCGATTTTTGAAACAAAACTGCATTTAAAGAAAATGACTTCAGACTCATCTAAAATTATATATTGTATTAATGGCCATATCTCTGTCAAAAATGGCCCCACTTCAAATATGGAGTTACTTTTAGAAATTGCTCGATTTTTTAAACAAAACTGCATTTAAAGAAAATGACTTCAGACTCATCTAAAATTATATATTGTATTAATGGCCATATCTCTGTCAAAAATGGCCCCACTTCAAATATGAAGGTATTTTTAGAAATTGCTCGATTTTTGAAACAAAACTGCATTTAAAGAAAATGACTTCAGACTCATCTAAAATTATATATTGTATTAATGGCCATATCTCTGTCAAAAATGGCCCCACGCCAATAATGAAGTTATTTTTAGAAATTGCTCGATTTTTGAAACAAAACTGCATTTAAAGAAAATGACTTCAGACTCATCTAAAATTATATATTGTATTAATGGCCATATCTCCGTCAAAAATGGCCCCACATAAAATATGAAGTTATTTTTAGACTTTGCTCGATTTATGAAACAAAACTGCATTTAAAGAAAATGACTTTCAGACTCATCTAAAATTATATATTATATTAATGGCCATATCTCTGTCAAAAATGGCCCCACTTAAAATATGAAGGTATTTTTAGAATTTGCTCGATTTTTGAAACAAAACTGCATTTAAAGAAAATGTCTTCAGACTCATCTAAAATTATATATTGTATTAATGGCCATATCTCCGTCAAAAATGGCCCCACATAAAATATGAAGTTACTTTTAGAAATTGCTCGATTTTTGAAACAAAACTGCATTTAAAGAAAATGACTTCAGACTCATCTAAAATTATATATTGTATTAATGGCCATATCTCCGTCAAAAATGGCCACTTCCACTCAAAAATGAAATTTTTTTTAAAAATTTCTTGATTTTTTAAACAAAACTGCATTTAAAGAAAATGACTTCAGACTCGTCTAAAATTATATATTATGTTAATGGCCATATCTCCGTCAAAAATGGCCCCACGCCAATAATGAAGTTATTTTTAGAATTTGCTCGATTTTTGAAACAAAACTGCATTAAAACAAAATGACTTCAGACTCATCTAAAATTATATATTGTATTAATGGCCATATCTCCGTCAAAAATGGCCATACATAAAATATGAAGTTATTTTTTTACTTTGCTCGATTTATGAATCAAAACTGCATTTAAAGAAAATGTCTTCAGACTCATCTAAAATTATATATTATATTAATGGCCATATCTCTGTCAAAAATGGCCCCACTTAAAATCTGACGGTATTTTTAGAATTTGCTCGATTTTTGAAACAAAACTGCATTTAAAGAAAATGTCTTCAGACTCAGCTAAAATTATATATTGTATTAATGGCCATATCTCCGTCAAAAATGGCCCCACATAAAATATGAAATTACTTTTTGAAATTGCTCGATTTTTGAAACGAAACTGCATTTAAAGAAAATGACTTCAGACTCATCTAAAATTATATATTATATGTCAAAAAATGGCATCACTTCAAATATGGAGTTACTTTTAGAAATTGCTCGATTTTTTAAACAAAACTGCATTTAAAGAAAATGTCTTCAGACTCATCTAAAATTATATATTGTATGTCAAAAAATGGCATCACTTCAAATATGGAGTTACTTTTAGAAATTGCTCGATTTTTTAAACAAAACTGCATTTAAAGAAAATGTCTTCAGACTCATCTAAAATTATATATTGTATTAATGGCCATATCTCTGTCAAAAATGGGCCCACTCCAATAATAAAGTTACTTTTAGAAATTGCTCGATTTTTTAAACAAATCTGCATTTAAATAAAATGACTTCAGACTCATCTAAAGTTATATATTATATTAATGGCCATATCTCTGTTAAAATTGGCCCCACTTCAAATATGGAGTTGCTTTTAGAAATTGCTCGATTTTTTAAACAAAACTGCATTTAAAGAAAATGACTTCAGACTCATCTAAAATTATATATTGTATTAATGGCCATATCTCCGTCAAAAATAGTCCCACTTCAAATATGAAGGTATTTTTAGAAATTTCTCGATTTGTGAAACAAAACTGCATTTAAACAAAATGACTTCAGACTCATCTAAAGTTATATATTTTATTAATGGCCGTATCTCTGTCAAAAATGGCCCCATTTCAAATATGGAGTTACTTTTAGAAATTGCTCGATTTTTTAAACAAAACTGCATTTAAAGAAAATGACTTCAGACTCGTCTAAAATTATATATTATGTTAATGGCCATATCTCTGCCAAAAATGGCCCCACGCCAATAATGAAGTTATTTTTAGACTTTGTTCGATTTTTGAAACAAAACTGCATTAAAACAAAATGACTTCAGACTCATCTAAAATAATATATTGTATTAATGGCCATATCTCCATCAAAAATGGCCCCACATAAAATATGAAGTTATTTTTATACTTTGCTCGATTTATGAATAAAAACTGCACTTAAAGAAAATGACTTTAGACTCATCTAAAATTATATATTATATTAATGGCCATATCTCTGTCAAAATTGGCCCCACTTCAAATATGGAGTTACTTTTAGAAATTGCTCGATTTTTGAAACAAAACTGCATTAAAACAAAATGACTTCAGACTCATCTAAAATTATATATTGTATTAATGGCCATATCTCCGTCAAAAATGGCCCCACATAAAATATGAAGTTATTTTTATACTTTGCTCGATTTATGAATCAAAACTGCATTTAAAGAAAATGAGTTTAGACTCATCTAAAATTATATATTATATTAATGGCCATATCTCCGTCAAAAATGGCCCCACTTAAAATCTGAAGGTATTTTTAGAATTTGCTCGATTTTTGAAACAAAACTGCATTTAAAGAAAATGTCTTCAGACTCATCTAAAATTATATATTATATTAATGGCCATATCTCTGTCAAAATTGGCCCCACTTTAAATATGAAGTTACTTTTAGAAATTGCTCGATTTTTTAAACAAAACTGCATTTAAAGAAAATGTCTTCAGACTCATCTAAAATTATATATTGTATTAATGGCCATATCTCCGTCAAAAATGGCCCCACATAAAATATGAAGTTACTTTTAGAAATTGCTCGATTTTTGAAACAAAACTGCATTTAAACAAAATGACTTCAGACTCATCTAAAGTTATATATTGTATTAATGGCCATATCTCCGTCAAAAATGGCATCACTTCAAATATGGAGTTACTTTTAGAAATTGCTCGATTTTTTAAACAAAACTGCATTACAATAAAATGACTTCAGACTCATCAAAAATTGTATATTATAATAAGGGCTATATCTGCGTAAAAAAGGGCCCCACTTAAAAAATGAAGGTATTTTTAGAAATTGCTCGATTTTTGAAACAAAACTGCATTTAAAGAAAATGACTTCAGACTCATCTAAAATTATATATTGTATTAATGGCCATATCTCCGTCAAAAATGGCCCCACGCCAATAATGAAGTTATTTTTATACTTTGCTCGATTTATGAATCAAAACTGCATTTAAAGAAAATGACTTCAGACTCATCTAAAATTATATATAATATTAATGGCCATATCTCTGTCAAAAATGGGCCCACTCCAATAATAAAGTTACTTTTAGAAATTGCTCGATTTTTTAAACAAAACTGCATTTAAAGAAAATGTCTTCAGACTCATCTAAAATTATATATTGTATTAATGGCCATATCTCCGTCAAAAATGGCCCCACTTCAAATATGAAGGTATTTTTAGAAATTGCTCGATTTGTGAAACAAAACTGCATTTAAAGAAAATGTCTTCAGACTCATCTAAAGTTAT
>JAEIFX010001258.1:0-37786 GCA_018904325.1 Drosophila murphyi | reverse complement strand
AATAAAGTAAAATAATTCTTCAGTTGCATTTCTGCTTTTGGAGAATACACAACAGAATGGGTCTAATTTCGGAATTTTGGATTTAAAACAAAATGTAAGGAAAATTGATGATTTTCTCAAGGAGTTTGAAGATGTAATTTTCCCTGAACATTCCAAATTGTTGGAGGAATACCGTGTATTTTTCTTGGAATAGGAAAACTATCGTCTAATTAAATCAAAATATGGAAAGCACTTGACAGTGTTAACATGGTCTTCGGATAACGCCAGAGGAGTTGATACACGTGCTTGCCACTACTTTGTATGATATACAAAAGAAAACTGTATCGTCTTATATTTCAATACACTAACTTAAGAAAGAGGTTAAGCAAAAATGAATAATAATAATAATAATATACTTTCGTAATGTACATGTATCTTAAAATTAAACTATATCAATAAGAATAAACAAATTTTCACATTTGTAAACACATTCTATTATAAATAAATAAAATATATTATGAAAATTAGAAAAAAGAAGTTATTTTATTTAAACATTTTAAACTCTACAAACCTAGGTTTGAAGCCCGCAGGCGCACAAGGCAGCCCATGTTATTATCTCAAATTATTGTGAAATTAACATAAGGAGGGTCACTAAAACAGAGTGCACTGTAAAAAGGGAGAGAACCAAACACACGAAGAAGTGTAGCAGCACGTGGCAAACGTACGTGCGAAGTACCTACCTAACAACAGTTTACACCAATAATACTTTAATTATTGTGTGGGAAAGCATTCAGGTGTGAGGTGTCCTATACATTGACAAAAAGTGACAAAAGAGAAGGAGCATTACCTTTCCACTGATCATTGCACCCACCCTCAAAATCAAATCATGTACATGCACAACAGTGCGCCAGCTGCTAGCTGATCCTCCACTTGATTCAAACACACAGGTTATAGGTTACATGCCTTGCACAAAATATCCTCCCTTAAAACAACAATCACGTACGCAAACACAAGTGCGGCTGAGTGATCCTCCACCTCATGCCAACCCACAAAAAAAAAGGGTCAGCCATAAATCTATACCCTTCAATCATAAATGTATAATACGTGATCCAAAATCAAACATTTTTCTAAAAAAGGTCACACACCTGTCACTCCCACCCAAAAGCAATAAATTAGCTCCAATAATAAAGCAATTAAAAATCAAAAAGCAAAAATCCAATCCTGTCATAGAATCCCCCATTTCCCTACTACTCACCCCAAATGATCGCTAAAAATTGGATGGCCACGCTTACTTCGCCTCCCTAAGCTGATGCAATCGGTACTGTAAATGATAAGACCATATATATCACACAATTTAAAAGCTAGAGTCACCAAAACTAAAAGATACATTACTAGTGAGTACGGATTTTACTAAAAGTACGGATTGTGGATAATAGAATGGAAATTTAGTTAATTTCGTAATGAGAGTATTACACTTCGCTTACATTTAAGACAACGAAAATTAATTTTTAGAATAGATTACTGCAGAAGAAAGAAGGTCATTAAGGATAACACTCACAACCGAGAATAATTGCTTTTAATGTCTTTGGGCCCAACAATTAGAGAACAATGACTAATTTATTAAATGTTCGAGACAGGCCCCGATGAGAGTATAATTAAAAAATAATATCATAGATACTCTCCCAAACTGCATTCATTTAAGAGTAATACTGATGTTAAAATCACAGTCCAGAATCTGACTTATATGTACTACCGAGCGAAAGTTTTATTAACATTTATTGGCGAACAATGCGTCTACTAGAGGTGGTAAGCCGAAAAACAACTGCATGATTTACCTAAAAATTGGCAGTCTTGAGAATTCTGGAAAGCAACTATCAAATTATGTATATTGTAATTACTCTATTCCTTTTAAATACCTGCTTGGATTTTGTAAAAACTATAATAAAGTATTACTAAATTGTAGAGTGTCTTAAACTTTGACCCGGTTCTAAATTAAATATTTTTGTAGCTCCATCTCGTTCGAGCTTCTGCGTATTTTAATCTTTCTGCATCTAATGCGTATAATGTACTGAGAAACATGATTAAGACTTCCTCAAATAGCATTCGCAATTCAATCTCCCTTCATACAGCTGTTCAATTAATATAGACATATGGAAATTAAAAAAAAAAAAAAACGTGTGGCTTTTTTCAATCACTAGACGATTTACACCAATAGTTCGGATGCAGTAACATAAACGTAATTTCATTGGACTTGGAAAAGTGGAATGTATTAAATTATTGACGTTTAATGTATATATCTAGCTAAGGCTTGAGCGGTTTGAGTTCTTGATGCCCTGACGTAATGATTGATAATCCTATTCGATAAGCAATGCATATTAATTTTAAGTCTATATGGAAATAAAATTGGATTTGATAGTGAATTATGGAGAGCCTTCGATAGATTTGGGATATTTTCACATTATTCTTATGTTGAACACTTTCCTTAGAAACCAAATTTGTAATACATATAATAATTATATTATCCCAAAATCTTTAAATATGGGGAAATATGATGCAAAACTTTTAGATTTAGATGCATCTTATGGGCATGAGCAGCAATTCACTTTGTCCGCTTATTCTTTAAAATTTCAAGAAAGTTAGGAAAATAATTTAAAAAAATATGTAAGGCATGTATAGATATGTATTACAAAAAGAAACTGACACAAGTATTACAACTTTTGGATCTAAAATAAATGTGAGGAAAATTTATGATTTCTGGAAGGAGTTTGAGGATGTGATTTTTTACGAACATTCTAAATTGTTGGAGGAATATCCAGAATTTTTTCCTATCACCTAATTAAATCAAATCATGGAAATCACTTGATATTGAGCTCATAGACATCGGATCACGCCAGAAATGTAGTTGATAGTTGTGCTTGTCACTAATATGTACCAACTAATATTTAATATTTCAATATACTAACCTTTGAAAGAGGTACAACAGTATGGATATATTGTAATATTGTAAACATTTCATTTATAAATAAATGAATTGTACTACGAAAATAGGAAAGAAGAAAAAGTTATTTAATTGTAGCATTTTCAACTATACAAACCTATGTATTGCCAGCAGGTGCTCAAATCGAAGCAGGCCATTTGTTGCAAATGTGACTAATGTTTACAATGTAACAATCTGGCAATCCTTATTTAGCTTATCTTAAGTTTTGCATTGTTGCTTCGTTCTCGCATGTACTCAAATTTTAATTTCACAATAATTCTGTACCCACTCCGTTTTAGACTGCCGAATGAAAACTTTGATTTCTGCAGAATATCGTTATCTTGTTTGTATACGCTGTGAAACTGTGCGCTCGGATATGGCAAATCCTACAGGTTATGGGCCCACTGATAAATAAATAAGAAAACGTTGACAATAAATAGTGTAGCTGTGAAAAATGGCTTGGGCATTTATTAAAATTGAGCCACTCTGTGCGGAGAACTATGACACGTGGAAACTGCAGATGCGTGCTATATTGGTGAAAAGCCAACTATGGCCATATGTTGATGAAAATGTGGCAGATCGAGCAGTGTGGAAAACATACGATGAGAAGGCGCGCGCGGACATATTATTATCGATTAGCCCATCGGAATTGGATATAATTGGCTATTGCAATTTGGCAAAAGAATACTGGTTGAAAGTGCAGGACCCATTTAAATCAAAGGGGGCCAGTGCTAAAATCAATGAATGAACGAGGGCGCTAGTGCGCGCCAGCATGTAAATGCATTTTTCGACGCAGTAAAAAATTGAAAGAAATAGGTGTCGCGATTTGAAATGATTTGTTAGTAATCTTATTGCTATATAGTTTGCCGAGGTTGGACATTTCGCGGGAAATTGTCAAAGCAACCCAAAGAAGAATGTGAAACGCAATATAAATGAACAGAACAGTGCGGGCACTGCAGAAAACGGAGAACTTTCGCCAAGCGCGTTAGATATTGCCTTTATTTACCGATGAGAAAAATGGCTTGTGGTGCCTCGATAGTGGTTGCATGGCACATATGAGTTCAAATAAGAGCACATTCCGATATTGCAAAAGTCGAAAAGACAATAAGACCACAGATTAGTGACATTGGTAATGATAAAATCGCAGTTAAGAAACAGAAGCAAGGAGTTCCCTTAACGTTGAAAGATGTTTTCTGAAAAATTAAGCACTTGTTATGAAAAACAACGAAGATTGGCTATGTGCCCAAAGATGCGGTAACTTGTATTACTTGAATGGCGAAGAGCATCAAATGAATATTGTAATGTATGGTGGTCAAAACGACCTTGACATATGGCATTATAGAATGGGACATCTGAATGAAAGCGATTTGAAAAATATGTCTAAAAGTGGTAATGCTTATGGCATGAAAATGTGCCAGAATGGAAAATCGAAATGCGAAATCTGCATAAGCGAAAAGCAAACTGAAAGCATTTAAAAAAGTGGAAACGAAAAACGTGCGACAGAACTATTGGAAATAGTTCACACGGATGTATGCAGCACAATGAGAACGCGGTCCCTGGGAGGATGTAAATACTTCGCAACTTTTATAGATGACTATTCGCGCTATTGTGAAGTTCACGTTCTTAAACAGAAATCAGAGTTATTCGAAGCTTTTAAAGTATATAAAGCTACAGCAGAAAACGGGTAGGAAGATAAAAGTACTTCAGTCAGATAACGGGACTGAATATTGCAACAAAGAGTTCGACAAGTAAATGAAGGTGAACGGAATCCAGAGACGCCTTAATACAACACACGCCACAGCCAAATGGCTTAGCTGAGGGAAAGAATCGTACCCTGGTCGAGATGGTACGCTGTATGTTGAAGCAATCCGGTGTGCCGCCAACATTTTGGGCAGAAGCAGTAAATGCAGTATGTTTCATCAGAAACAGATGTGTAACGCGCGGTCAATCCGGCGAGATTCCCCATACTTACTGGACGAAGAAAATTCCTACAGTGTCGCATTTACGTATGTTTGGTACGAAGACATATGCATTAATAAAGGGTTCAATAAAGAGTAAATTTGAATCAAAATCGGAAGAATGCATAGAGTGGTCGAGTACTCAAATACATCGATAGCATATCGATTATATTTACCCGAAAAGCGTAAGGTAAGAAAGGATGATAAATTATTGAATTTTCCAGGTTTCACGTCCTAAGGATCAAAGTATTATTAGTTGCAAAATGGTGTTTCGGACAATAGACAATGGTACCATTTCAGGAAAAAAGAAAGTTCGATTGGTCGCTAAACGATATGCACAAAGGCCTGGAGAGGATTTTCATGAATCCTGTAGCACGTTTCACATCAGTCTGACTTTTGGTGGCCATGGCAGCGGAACTTGATATGGAGACACATCAAAAGGACGTGGTCACAGCCTACCTAAACGGCGGAGGAATTGGAACGAAGCATGATTCACTTCGAGCAGAGTACATGAAGACAACAGCGGAATGGCGGGCGGCGCTGTTATCAATGAGAAGCCCTGTATGTTTGTTAAAGAAGGCGTTATACGGATTACGCCAGTCTGGTCTGCGTTGGTATTGTAGACTCACGACAAAGCTACAAGAAGTTGGCTTAGAGCCCACGAAGCAGGATCCATGCTTGTTCGTCAAACAGCTGGGGAAGAAGATTCTCCTAGTATCCATTTACGTAGATGATTTGCGTCAAATTTGTTGCATCAGATCAAAGAAATCCTCGGAGACGCATTTGAGATGAAAAATCTTGGCCCACTGACAACTTGCCTAGGCATAGAGGTTAGGTTAGTTTATGTCCTCCTGCAGTCGCCTTCAGGAATTTCTAACATTCAAACATTTGACCAGCCAGATGGGTTTATGAATTTTGCTATCTTGGCCGGTCTCATGTGTCTCATGTCTAGCAAGTGCTGGGCAGTGACAGAAGAAATGTTCCGGAGATTCCACTTCTTCCTCGTCTTTGCAGCTTCTGCAAAAGTCATTGTATGGCATGGATGCCGACTAGCCAGTGCCCAGTTAGAGCCCGGATCACTGCTGAACAGTTGATCCGATATAGACTGCGCAGCTCTTTGCTGCGCTTGGAGCTTATAATTGGCCATGTCTGGTGTGCTATACGGGCACAGGTGGCACTTGCCATTTTCGGCATGACCTGCGCCTGTACTCCTCCTTGATATTGAGCTTACAGGTAGCTAGAGGCATACGTGTATTCTCCTTGTCCGCAAGGAGTGGTAGTATAGTAGCTTTCCTAGCTAGCTCATCGGCTTTACAGTTGCCTTCAATGTCCTGGTAGCCAGGGACCCATATTAGGCTAATAACATGCTGCTTAGCCATATCGTGTAGAGATTTGCGACAGCTTGTTACTGATATCGAATTTGAAGATATAGAGCTGATGGATTTAATTGCTGCCCGACTTTCAAAATATATATGTTTATATTCCTAGGCCTAGCTTTGAGCCTTACCAGGCAGTCTATCGCTTCCTTTATGGCCAGTAGCTCAGCCTGAAAGGCACTGCAGTGTGTTGGAAGGCTGAAGGATGTTGAGTTGCTCGGAGTAGACCCCTCCGCCTACGCGGTTGTCTAGTTTGTCTAGTTCTGTGAAGAAGGTACGCGGTTGTCTAGTTTCTGTGAAGAATGTTATGGTTGCCGGTGGACCGGGGGTGCCATGAACCCATTCCCCCTTTGAGGGAAGTATGTATTGAAGGGAGTTTCCCGTTGTGTTACTGGCACGCAGTAGTCTGTTTTTGAAGGGATGATCGGCTTCTTCCAGGATGGATCGGCTTCTTCCAGGATGGCGTCAAGTGCCTCACTAGGTGTAGTACGAAGCGCCCCTGATATGCATAGTTCAGCCATACGATGAACTTTGTTCAGTTTAGAAAGGGTGGTTTTCTTGTTAAGACAGGGCCACCATACTGGGACGCCATACAGAAGTATGGGTCTGACTATAGATGTGTATAACCATTGAACGATATTTGGGGACATTCCCCATTTCCGCCTAATGGATTTCCTACATGTATAAAGAGCGACTGTTGCCTTCTTAACCCGTGATTGGATATTTAGGTTCCAGTCTAGTTTCCTATCCAGTGTCAGTCCTAGGAAATTGGCACTGTTGTTGAAGATTAGATTCACATTATTTAGTCGGGGTGGGACAGGAGCAGGGACCTTGTAATTTCTTGCGAAAAGAACGCGTTCCGCTTTATTTGGGTTTACCCCTAATCCACTCTCTTTTGCCCAGCATGAAAGTATGTATAGTTTACTAGTCATGAGGTCACAGAGAGTTTGTGGGTATTTTCCCCTGAAAATTACTGCAACGTCATCTGCGTATGCAACTGCCGCCCCCCTCCATGTCCCACAGCAGTTAGTTAATTGCTATATTCCATAGTAGGGGTGACAGGACGCCTCCTTGTGGCGTGCCTCTGCTTACGAAACTGGAGAGAGTTGACGACCCTAGTGTGCAGCTTCAGTAGTTGAATCAATATCCGTATAGAAATCTCTCCAAGATTTCCTTCTTTCCCCGTCTGGTGGCTTTTTTTGTATTCAGCCAGACTTGATTTGCATTTTGACCATTGCAGGTCATTATTTTGCGATTTCGCTGCATTGAAGAGAGACCTGAAACTTCGTCGAAGGACATTTAGTTGAGGTGTCCACCATGGTGGTTTCATCTTGTGCACTGGCTTACTGATAGGACAAACTGCCTTAAAAGCCTTATTAAATGCTGTAGTGAAAGTCTGTGAGATTGCAGAGATGAGCTAAGTTGTCCGGGCCTTTCGGTGGGTGTTCCGAAAGGGTTCGGTCAAGTTTGGCTTTGAAAATGTCGCAGTTCGCCTTCTTTTGATTTGTGAAGTGGACTGGTTTTGGATGGCTCGGAAGAAGCTCAAATTCTATATATCTATGATCAGAGAAGGAGTGGCCGTCAGACACTCTCCAACCTATTAGCTGATCACTTATAGGTTGTGAGATAAGGGTCAGATCAATTACCTAGGCATAGAAGTCAAGCAGGATCTGAAAGAGCATCGCATATTCCTTTCACTGGAATAGTACATCGACGCAATATTGAAAGGATTCGGGATACCACCCATAGAAGCGAAATGTATTTTGAAGCGAACAGAAGCAGCCGATGAAGCCGAGATGAGGAAGTACCCCTATCAGAACTTAATTGGCTATTTTATGTTTCTTTCATTTACTACTCGTACAAATATTGCGTACGCCGTAAATTTTATGAGTCAGTTTAACTCATGTTATAACCCTGAACACTGGAAGACGGCGAAACGCATCCTTCGGTATCTAAGCGATACCAAACAACTCGGCCTGTTATTCAAGCGAACAGGCGAAGATCTGTACGGAGTAGTCGATGGTGAACGAAGCGCAAATTTGACCGACAGACGGTCATATTCTAGACAGGCGTTTATATAAGCAGGTGCTGCTATAAGTTGGGAGGCACGAAAAAAACGCACCGTCGCTTTGTCAAGCACAGAGTCCGAATATTTGCCAATGAGCGAAACAACAATGGAGGCCTTATACTTGAAGGCCATACTCAACAGAATTGACAAAAGATGTGATTCGGTTCTGCTCCTAAACGACAACCAAATCGCTCAAAAATTGGTTAAAGGCTTTGGTTTTCATCCGCGCACAAAACACATCGATGTGCGCCACCATTTCATCCAGCAGATGTGCTAACGAAGGGTCTAAGCAGTGCCAAGCATCATGGTTGCATCTCTTCATTGGGCGTCACTAGTATTTAAGGTTAACAGAATTGTTACTTTGAGAGGGCGTGTTGCAAATGTGACTCTAATGTTTGCAAAGTAACAATCTGGCAACCCTTATTTAGCTTATCTTAAGTTTTGCATGGTTCCTTCGTTCGCATATACTCAAATATTAATATCACAGTAGTTCTGTACCCACTCCGTTTTAGACTGCCGAATTAGTCGCGTCGTTAGACAAATAAAAACTTTGATTCCTACAGAATATCGCTATTTTATTTGCATACGCTGTGGAACTGTGCGATCGGATCTAGCACATCCAATACTATTATTTTAAATTAGCGTGCTCTTATTTCAAACAATGTGCACTATTAAAAGGGAGAGAAGAAAGCACACGAAGAAAATACCACCATGTGGCAACCGTAAGTGCGAAGAACCTACATAGCAGTTTACGTAAAATATACTATAACTATTGTGTAGGAAAACATTAATGTAAGAGGTGTCCTAAAAGTTCTGTTCATTGACAAAGAGAAGTGAGAATTTTCTTTCCACTTAGCTTGCACAACAGTGCGGCAGCTGCAATCAGATCTTCCACTTGATTCTAGCACATAGGTTACAGGATACACAATCGCATAAGCGCACAATCTCCTTCTTAAAAAACATAATCACGTACACACACACAAGTGCTGCTAAATCATCCTCCAACATATGCCAACCCAATAAAAAGGGTCATAAGTCTATACTTTACGATCACAAATGCCTTATACGTAATCCAAAATCACACATTTTTTGTAAAAAAAAAGTTACACACCTGTCACTCCATCAACCAAAAGCAGTAAATTAACTGCAAGAATGAAGAAATTAAAAATCAAAAGCAATAATCCACTTCCTGTCATCTAATCCCTATTTCCCTACAACTGATATCATAAAACGTGGAAGATTTTGAGAGTATTGTCCAAGGGATAATGAAGTAAAGTAATATTATTATCATGGTATGGTGGGTAAAGTAGAGGGGCAACCATCATCTATGCTCCCTATAATAGAACTAGCAGTAGCTCAAGACAGTTTAAATGGCGTGTCAGTGCCACTAAGATTCAAGCATATAACTTCAGTAGCACAGGTTGTTACTTTGTTTATAATCGCTCAACCCAGAACAATACGCAGTTCGGCTTAATTGGCAAATCCATCAAATGCATCTGCCGATCACTAGATAAGACCATATAAGTCTAATCCAGTGGGAAACGTTTATTTACAAATAAAATACCCACAACGCCGTACCCAAAAATTTACCCTCATTTCTTGTTGTTGATTTATGTACTAATTTATTGATCAATGGATTATTTGGCACTCATTTGTTCCTGCTCCTTTAGCAATTTCTCTCAGTTAAGGATATAAAGTTAAGCGATCCGCGGTTTTAAATATCACATCTTCTCAATGGTAGGTAAAGTTGATTTATGAATCATTTCCTTAAAAATATCATAAAATATCTGCCACATAAATTAGTCCCCATTGAATTTAGAATTTCTCCTTTGGAAGAAGTAGTACTGGTAGTACTGTAGTACTGGAAGTCATAGTCTGAACTGATATAACTGTAGCAAAATATCTCCTATCCTCGTATCTAATAGTCTAGGGATCACTGAATTTTTTATAAATTTAGTCACCGATGCTTCTGATCTGAATCCTGTATTGGCCTATGCCCTTTGAAAACCTTGGCGAGTCGTATTAATCATTTGGTTCATTATTCGCTCGAAACTGTCTAGCAAAACATTTTGCTCACGAATCAAACCTCTAATACTAATTCTTCCTTTTCAAAAAGATTATTTCGATGCGGAAATCACTAAATCACTTATTTTTGTTAGGTGTTCATCGGAGAATGGTTGCCCCTTGAACAACTGCCAAATTATGGATATGTTATTTTCTCCATTCTTCTAAAATACCTGCAAAGGACACTAAATTGTAAACATGAATTAATACTCCTCATTAAAAGACATGAATGATGAATATCACAGTAAAACTACAAGTATTGAGTATTAACAAAATATATCGATTATTAGATATTACTCGCAGTGATAAAAACAAAAAACTTTTTGTTAAAAATAACCAAAAAGGGTTTTCTGAATCCAACTGTTCAAGTATGAACATGTGTTGCTCTGGGTATCAGCTAGCGGGCTCATGCAGCACACTCAAGGTTAGGTACTTGAGGCCGGGTCACGCTATTCTAAGAATATCCCAAAAGATAACGAGGGATGAAATTACACTGTGGTCGTCTTACAAGCGACTGCGTTAGATAAGGAAACATATGCATTTAGTTATAAGATTTTTCAATAAAATAAGATCTTGCTCGTCAGAGCAAGGCAGTCTGAATATAAAACTCAAGCTCGCGAATGTATATTATTTATACATTTTTGGTCCTTCGGAAACCGTGTCCAGAGATCGAAACTAATCGTCGAATCTGGAAATACAGTTTTACACTATACGTAATCTGTATAAATTGAATTTCGCGCCGCGTTCAGAGTTCGAATTTGTTCGTCGAAAAGTGATTACGATATCGGACAAACAAATCGAACTACTGAAGGCTCAAGCCAAACTCAGGGAGCAAGTGTAAAAAATTATCAACCAAAGTGCAAGCCCGACCTCGTTCGAGAAGATTTTAACCGAGTTTCGGTCAAATAACTTGAAGCTAGTGAACATCGGACGGATCAACCACGAATATTTCAATAAGAAAATATTCGAGTCAACTATGGCTGAAGTCACATTATACAAAAAGTAAGGAGACGCAAGTGAAACCTAAAGAGAAGATCGTTTTAACTACAACGGAACCCTCAACATGTTAAATGTTTAAGTCATCCAACGTGGAGGCTTATCAAACGGATCGTTCGGCGAGGCCAAAAAACCCTATTTTGGAGAAATTAGAGATGCGCCTAGCCGGTCTACGGAAAGAAATGGAAATCGCTCAAGAATGGTTGGCTAATCGAGCAAGAAAGGATCTGCAAAAAATTAAGTATATGCTGGACGTCCGTATGAGTACGATTGAGAAAATTATAAAGAGGTTGGAAATGGAAGACAAATCATGACATCGATGAGCTAATTTTCAAGGGGAATAATACATGATCGAGAAGAAATCAGTGATACAATAAAGCTGAATCACTTAAGATCATGCCTGAAAGGAGAAGCATCCACAATGGTAAGCCATTTACGGATTGGCTCAGCAGCGAACAACCAAAAGACATGGAATATGATGTGCAAGCGCTACGAAAATAATAGAAAGATTTTCGCTGACCGGCTGAACACGTTATTGGAATTGGATCCATTAAGATGCGAAAATTGGCAATTCCGCCGATGCCCAAATCCTTCTTCGACGATTTTCGACAGAAGCTCTGCAGCAGTACGAGCAACATTTTAAAACGAAAAACAGAGAGATCCAATCTCTGGAGGAGGTACAGGAGTTAATCAATCAGCTATACCATGCGGTGGACTCTGTACAGAAAAACGTTGTTAAAGAGACAACGCACCGTCAACAGAGAACTTGCCGATTTTGTGCGATAAGTGGGCACGACATAAACAGATGTCAAAAATTTAAAGCAGCGAATTTAAACAAACGAAAGGAGTTTGTAAAAATTCGACATTTATGCTTCCGTTGCTTGGGGACTCATGCTATGGCGGAATGCAGAAAGGACTGGAGATACCAGCAATGTAACAAGCACCACAATACCTTGTTACATGAAGAAACAAAAAATGAGAGTGTGAACTGGCTTAAACAAAATAAAGGACACGGAACACTGTTGGTCACTGCTGTTGTCAACATAAGAAGTGCCAATGGAAACTACGAGCAACTTCGAACATTGATGGATGGAGGATCGCAGCGCACCCTGATATCAGAAGAAGCAGCGCAGCTTCTAAGGCTGAAGAAAAACAAGGAGAAAGTGGAAATACAGGGAATACTTGAAATAAAACCTCGATTTTCAAGTAGTTTTAAGGCGAAAACTACAGCGCTAGTACTTCCCAAGTTACAAAGAGCACTCCCCAGCAAGAGGATTGATATGGATATCAATACAGACTGGAACAATTGCACTTTAGCTGATCCAAACTTTAACATGCCTAGTAGAGTAGACATGGTCATTGGTGTGGACTTATTTCCCTTAATAATGATGGGTCAAGTTAGAACTATTAATGGAGCGCTTGGACAAAAAACACGACTCGGATGGATAGTTTCCGGAAATATTGCCCGAGCAACGCCAAAGAAAATCGTGACAGCGACCACAACTGTACATATTGATGATCGGGAGCGCTTCTGGGAACTAGAAAAAGAAGACACCGATGTAAGTGAAGAAAATCTGCATTGTGAAAATTATTACCAACAAACTACATCAGTAGATAAAAATGGACGACTGATAGTCTCAATTCCATTTCATAGCACCATTGAATTGGGAGACTCTCCTAAGCAAGCAGTAGCAAAACTACTGCAAATGGAGAAACAATTTATAAAGAACCAAATGCTCTACCAGGAATACAACAACTTCATGAAAGTGTACCTGCAGCTCGGGCATTTGGTGCCAGTAAACACAACTGGCAAAGGTAAATATTATCTGCCGCACCAGGCGGTGATAAAGCAAGACAGCCTAACCACAAAATTAAGGGTTGTTTTTGATGCATCAGCAAAAGCCACATATAGTCGTAGCCTGAACGACGCAATGTCAATCGGTCCCAAAATTCAAAGGGACATTTTTGACATTCTATCCAGCTGGCGCATGTGGCGATGTGTGATGACAGCAGATGTGGAAAAATGTATCGTCTAATCAAAATAACGCCAATTGATCAGGACTATCAATATATAGTTTGGAGAGAAAATCGGAAGGAGCCAATTAACCAAATCATGGGAAACCTGCCCACTTATAGAATGATCGGAGAGTTTCCATTTTATGCAACGGGCATAGACTATGCGGGACCATTCCAACTAAGATGCTTAAAAGGACAAGAGCAAAAAGCTTATAAAGGATACGCCTGCATCTTCATTTGTATGGCTACAAAAGCAATCCATTTGGAGCTGGTCAGCGACATGACCATGGATAAATTTCTGGAAACTGTACATCGATTTTTTGCGAGACGGAACAAATTTCGTTGGAGCAGCAAGGAAACTAAATATTGATTCAGAAGCTGCTATTTTGAGCAATACAAAATTAGCACCAATTTTGCAGAAAGATTGCATAACCTGGCATTTTATTCCCCGGGGAGCCCCCAAATGGGTGGATTGTGGGAAACTGGCGTGAAATCCATGAAATATCATTTAAAGCGTATACTTGGAAACAATAGCTGCACCTATGAGGAGTTCTCTACGCTGCTATGTCGTAAAGAGGCAGTGCTGAACTCACGGTCTTTAATCTCAATAGGAAATGAGAGCGAGACGGACGATGTACTTACCGCTGGACATTTCCTAGTGGGTAGGCCACTTATAAGCGCACCAGAAAATATGGACGTGCATGGGCAGATAGGATCGCTAGGCAGATGGAGATACATTCAGTGAATGACTGCAGAATTTTGGAAAAAATGGAAAGGAGACTATTTGGTGTCGCTGCAAAAAATAACAAAATGGCAAATCGACAAAGAAAACCTTAAGGAGGGTCAATTGGTACTGATCAAACAGGAAAATACACATCCCGGAAAATGGTAAATGGGAAAAATCATAAGAACCGCCAAAGGAGAAGACAATAAAGCCAGAGTTGTCATAATTAAAACAAGTGACGGCGAGATAAAACGGTCAATTATTAAAATTTGTCCGTTACCAACACAAGAGGAACAGCAAAAGACGCTACGCAGAAGCACACGGAGTAACATGACTGCAGCAACCATTTTAAGCATACTAATGATGTTCCACGTGAGAACTGGAGTCATTATTTCCAATGAAAATAGCTCAAAAATACATATAAGGGAACGAATCAGCAATATTTCTGAAAAGATTGGAAAAGTGGAAGTAACACCATCAAGCTGGGACTTCCTATTCTAATTCAATTTACAAGTCTCGGATCCCCCCCCACCTGGGAAAGGAAAAAGAAGGATTTTGTCACAAGTTTATCGAATTTATAATGACAGCGAGAGTCGGACGACAATAATTGTGCTGCCTAAACAAACGGTGCTACATTAATAATTTCGTAAAGACAGGGAAGAACGAGGAGAACGGGATAAGGAAGGTGAGCCATACAAATGGAACGGACTGTGTTACTTATAGCCTATCTAAAGTTGGAGAATTACGGTGTTAGAGTTCTCCTTCTTTACCCACCCAACCTTGTAGGAATCTATTGCAATTTTGGATCCTACCCTAAGAAGTCTGCGGTGCTACATAATAATAATAACAAATTATTCCATTTTATACCTTTATAATTGCATCGAAATTAAATACAAAGGACAAAAAAATACATATTCAAAGACAAAAAAAAAATATATCCAAAGGCAAAAAAAATGTATCTCCAAAGAAGGCAAAAAAATATATGTCCAATGACAAAAAAAAATTATCCAAAGCAAAAAAAATGTATCTCCAAAGAAGAAAAAAAAATATGTCCAAAGACAAAAAAAATATATCAACAAAAAAAAAAATATATATATCCAAAGGCAAAAAAAATATATCTCAAAGAAGACAAAAAAAATATGTCCAAAGACAAAAAAAATATATCCAAAAAAAAAAAAATATATCCAAAGAATTTCGTTTTATTAAATTGCACAAAAATTTAAATAAACAAATAAATGCAATAAAAAAAATACAAAAAAAATAAATAACAGCAAAATAAAAGCCACAAAAAACAAAACAAAATATATGACCAAAGGCAAAGTAAGTAGCCAATGTATTCGGCAGTGCAATAATTTCTGCAACTGCATCTTTTCTTTCTCGCCACGTGCAAATTTTCACGTAAAACAACTAAATTTTCTGGCACCGATCTGCTTTTGCTTCTTGCATCGACAGCATGCGGAAGAATAATATGCATTCCGAACACGCAAGCGCAGCCAAATTCACCGTTCAAGAGCAAAAGTTCGCGTTAGAAAGCTCAAGAGCAAAAGTTCGCGTTAGAAAACTTAAGAGCGAAAGTTCGCGTTAGAAAGCTCTCCAACTCGCCAGTAGCTGCACCAGCTGATCTCGACCAGCTGTTTAAGTTTAATAGCTGAGTATTCGCACCGTCACACCACAGGTCTGATCTACTTCTATTAGAAAAAGATAAGAGCTGAAAAAAAATCAAACGGATGCGAATAGGAAGTGCTCGCTACCAAATGTCTTTTGCATGAAAATTTCCTAGCTCCTTTCCATTCATATCCTCTAGGAGGTAAATCGATCGGCCCAGTTTTTCCTTGATTCGAGCCTTAGCGCCGATAGGAGCTAGCTTAGAGCAAAAATTAGCTGCAGCTTTGCTCAAAGAAAAATTTCTTTTGATCACTTCTTGACCTATTTCAAATGCTCGTGCCTGTGACCGTAAATTATACGATCGCTGGTTTCTGTCATAAGCCTTTTTGAGGTGTTTATCTACATCAGCCCTGAATTTCTGAAATTCGTCAGCTCTGGGTAACCTAGCGGTGCTGTCTTTTAGCAATTCTAAATTTCTCAACAACTTATAATCTTTGCCATGAGAAATCATGTGTTGTCCAAAGACCATAAAATAGGGAGAGTAACCAATCGATTGATATATAGAATTGCGAAGAGAACTGTTAATGCGACTTAAGAAGGTATCCCATTCTCGCTGATCAGCACGAATATAGGCTCTTAAAGCTGCATTAATTGAACGATTCCCTCAATGAATAGGCTCCTGTAAATATATGTTGAATACCGAAGGTTAGGAGGAAATCGTCAAAGACACGGCTATTAAATTGAGTACCGTTGTCACTCACGACTATCTCTGGTACTCCAAAACATGGGAATATATTTTCATTCAGATAATCGATAATCACGTTGGAGGTGAACTTTTTTTACGGGCTTCAGAAAGGTGAATTTTGAAAAGTGATCTAAAATTATGAAAATTCCAATGTGACCCTTTCTTGTGCGAGGAAACGGACCAACGAAGTCAAAATACAACCGCTGAAATGGTCTTTCGCTGATAATTCGAGCTTGTTGTTTTACACGTATCACACTCGCTAATGTAATTACGCACATCAACAACCATTTTAGGCCAATACAAATGACGTCGTATTCGTTCAAGACATTTCGCGGTACCACAGTGTGCGGAAGATGGTTGATCATGAGCTGAACGTATGACGCTGTTGCGCAAAGACTCGGGCACTAACAGTTTCCATGAATCATTGCCTTGATTGGAGCTATCGTCAGAGAAATCTTTGCGATGATAAATGCAACCATCAATTACTTGATAGTCTGGCATCTTCGATACCTTAAATTTATCTCGCAAAGCACAGTATTCTGCTGACTGAAATGCTTCGGATTGCAGATCCACTTCGGGTAGAACTTCAGAATTTATGTTAGCAACCTCGACTACTGACTCAAACGAACGGGATAGGGCGTCAGCCACCACATTTTGGCTTCCCTTGCGGTTTTCAATACTGAAGCCGTAACCTTGGAGACTTATCGCCCATCGCGCTAATCTACTACTAAGGTCAGATTGGTCCATCAACCATCGAAGGCTTGCATGATCGGTGACTACGGTGAAACGATGTCCGTCGATGTACATGCGAAATTTTTTAATACCCAGAACGACAGCCAAGCACTCCAATTCCGTAACGGTATAGTTACGTTGTGCTTTGTTCAATTTTTTCGACATGTACGCTATTGGGCGTTCATGACCGGACTCGTCGCACTGTGCAAGAACAGCACCTACTGCATACGAAGAAGCATCACACTGCACTATGAACGGCTTGTCATATTGTGGATGGATCAAACATGGAGCTGAGCACAATGCCATTTTGATCTCTTCGAATGCAGCTTGAGCTTGATCGTTCCAGGTGAACAACTTTTTACCTAGAAGTTCGGTAAGGGGAAAAATTATCGAAGAGTATCTGGAAATAAAACGCTGGTACCATCCAGTCATTCCCAAGAATCGTCTGAGCTGCTTCCGAGTTTTCTGAATCGGAAACTCTTTAACAGCACGGACGTGTAAGGTGATGGGAGATGACCAAGGAGAACTTGGGGCCTCTTCTATAACGTCCATTTGAATCATTCTGTCAATCTCCTTGCATAAGAGTTCTTCCTTTGCTGGAGAAAGAGGATAAAATCTCTATTTGATGGGTTTCGCCTCGGCAGTATCGATGGTATGTTCGATTAACGTTGTTATGCCAAGCCCATTATTTTCAAAAGATGGAAAGAAATCAATCACAGCTTTTAGTTTGGATTTCTGGAATAACGACAAATCTAATTTAGTACAGTACTCTTCGAGCTTTTCAGTCTCTATTGCCGAAACATTAGTATCGCCAAAAGATGAAATCGATATACCAAATTTCTTCCAGAAATCCATACCACAAATAACATCTGTTCTAATGGAAGAAACTATAAGAAACTCAAGGTCAGCAACAGGCTGTGTTTGGCCATCGGCCGTACGGACAACGCCTTTCATTTTGTCGACCTTAAAGTTTTCTGACAAAATTCTCTTGGCAAGATATCCGCCAATGACACTTTTGTTGGCCCCGCTATCTAATAAGGCTAGGTAATCCTGACCAAAAATGTAAATTTTGATAAAGGTCGAATATCATTGCTTTTATTAACAATAGAGTTAATTTAACATCTGTTTAGTGCTCGCTTGCTTTGCCAAAATTTCCGCATACGTAAAGAAGAACGAGATTTACATGAAAGTAATTCGTCCGCGTTAAATATTTCGGACTTACGCTTCTCGTACTCATGAACTCGCACATGGTATGGCTTAAATCGCAAGAGACTAGGTACTTCCGGGTTTAAAGGTGATTCGTCTGGTAGTTGTTTAGAGATAGCTGTTTGAAAATTTTGTGGATCCGAGGCTAATATCGGTCATCCCCTTTCGGAACACGGCGGACATCCTTCTTCGAGTTTTCCGATTTGGGATTACATTTTTGACAGTTGGGCTTGTATGTCTCAGGTGTGCCACAACCGTAACAAAAAATCCGACGATGCTTCAGGCAATCTTGGTATCTGTGACCCTGTTCCTCGCAATTCCAGCATTTAAATTTTTCGGAGGATCGAACTATACAGATTTCATCAGTTGCATTAATTTCCTCTTCCGATTCATCTCCTGGAATTTGTTCGTGGAGAACAGTATTGACAAATCGTCGGTTCACATTTACTCGAGGCTGCTGCCTTGAATTAAGACTACGAAAGAAATCCTCATGTCTATGACAATCCTTTCGCAGACTTGCTAAATCACGAGTTTCGACATGTAACAATTCGTGCTTTAGTTCAGTTTTGAGATTATGTCTGACTTCGATCGTTAGGTCGGTGTCCAACATAGGCTCACGCAAGGAATCGGCAATCGACAGAATTGCATCTAAAAAATCATCAAAGCTTTCGTTGTTGCCTTGTTTGCGACGACGAATTGCATCTTTGATGTCGCGATCAGTTCGCTGATCCTTATATCTCTCTTGCAAGCGGTTGCACAATTCAAACCAATTCAAGTGAACTGCACTTCATGAACGCGCAGTAGAAAGATAAGGCTGGTCCAGTGAAAAGGAGATGAGCAAACTGAACCAGTAGATGGAAATTCCCATTCAAACATTGAGAGGTTAAACAGTTCACTCGATATATAAAATCTTCAATTGGAATGTCATTAGCTAATCCGCTAAACTTGATTCGCCAATTGGAAATAACATTCGAAATTCTTTCGGGGTGTTCAACTACTCCATCATTTAAGTTTGCGCTAGCGTAAGAATTTCCAGGCCTCTGATTACTGTTATTTCGACTATTGCTGGAATTACTTAAACGTGGACGGGGTGGAACTATGTCATTCTCCCAATCGAGATGACCCTCATCACGAGTTTCCCGAGGTTGGGTAGACAATGACAAACTTCGAACGGCTGCACTTAACTGCTCCGTCATGGCTGCAGTCATACTCGCTTTAAAGGTATCTAAAGAATTCGCAATCAATTGTTGGATACGCTCTTCCGAGATAATATTAGACTCGGATGTAACTTTAGGTCGGGGCAAATCACGTTTTGTGTTTAAATTTGGATTTGGACGGACGTTCGTGTTCGGTCTATTGCGTGAAGTCGATCTGGTGTTTACACCAGTTTTAGGAACCGCTCCAGAACTTGCTTTCGTGATACTAGTGTGGTCTTTACCAGACGGGGTATTGGTATCAGTCGTAGTGCCTTCTCTTATTTGAATCATGATTTTGGAGCAGTATTGCCTACACACAGGACATGATTCACTGCTCACTAACCACTCTAATAGACACCATCTGTGAAACTTGTGTTTACAGGGTGTTTCTACAAATTCACTATCTGACCTGGTATCATTACAAATTGTACATATGCCAGGCTCACTAGGGGTTGCGGATCTTAGATCTTCCGCGCTACGTCTGACAGCCATAGTAAAATAAAATGTCGGTAAAGTGGTTTTGTGGTCGGAAAAGTGAGATATATATATAAGTGACGAAATTTACTATATCGAAATACATAATTAATAAGGACTTATCCAAAGGTCTGGCACCGCAGGTATGATTGACAGGCGTATAAACATATCAGACTCGTACACAGAATTTACTATAAAAATATATAAGAGTGTATATTACCCAATCTAAAGAGGAACAGGCCGAAAAACTCCAGTCTGAGCAAATCTCAATTTAGGTCCGGAATATAAATTATTATTATTTAAATATCGATTGCCTGGTTTAGGACCGACTGAAATCAGAACTAAAATTCCAACGCAATTCGAGATTAAACAAAAGAATTGATTAAATGTCTAGAAAGTTTCTTTCGTTAGAAAGAGACTCTAAAATGAAATCAACTTTCTGGAACCACTCTATCTACTGGTCTGGCTCCGACGATAATCAGAATTCCAGCATTTCCGAAGTAAACAGAAGGTACCGTACGGATTTAATTGCAAAATATAATGTGGGTGGAATATGGTTTCAAAAAAAGGAATGTGGAAAGGTGAGTTGGGAAGCGCGGGGTGTTCACCTTATCTTAGGATAATAAAGATTATCCTAGCAGTGATACATACAATGAAACAAAACCAATCGGTTTGCATTTGTTCGGAAACGACCAATCGGTCGGGCCCCACGTTGGGCGCCAATTATTATGTAACGGACACTTACAATGTCGTTTCGGCTTGCACACCCTGTCTACTATTTGGGGCGGCCTTGCTCAGGGAAATTTGGCGTGGGTATTGTGCTGCCTAAACAAACGGTGCTACATTAATAATTTCGTAGACAGGGAAGAACGAGGAGAACGGGATAAGGAAGGTGAGCCATACAAATGGAACGGACTGTGTTGCTTATAGCCTATCTAAAGTTGGAGAATTACGGTGTTAGAGTTCTCCTTCTTTACCCACCCAACCTTGTAGGAATCTATTGCAATTTTGGATCCTACCCTAAGAAGCCTGCGGTGCTACAAACCTAAGGTGCCTTTAATAATAACAAATTATTCCATTTTATACTTTTATAATTGCATCGAAATTAAATACAAAGGCAAAAAAAATACATATTCCAAAGACAAAAAAATATATCCAAAGGCAAAAAAATATATCCAAAGACAAAAAAAATATGTCCAAAGACAAAAAAAAATATATCCAAAGCAAAAAAAATATATGTCCAAAGACAAAAAAATATATCCAAAGCAAAAAAATATATATATATCCAAAGGCAAAAAAAATATGTCCAAAGACAAAAAAATATATAAAAAAATATATCCAAAGCAAAAAAAAATATATATCCAAAGAATTTCAATTTAAATTGCACAATTATTTAAATAAACAAATAAATGCAATAAAAAAAAATACAGCAAAAAAATAAATAACAGCAAAATAAAAAGCCACAAAAAACAAAACAAAATATATGACCAAAGGCAAAGTAAGTAGCCAATGTATTCGGCAGTGCAATAATTTCTGCAACTGCATCTTTCCTTTCTCGCCACGTGCAAATTTTCACGTAAAACAACTACATTTTCTGGCACCGATCTGCTTTTGCTTCTTCATCGACAGCATGCGGAAGAATAATTGCATTCCGAACACGCAAGCGCAGCCAAATTCACCGTTCAAGAGCAAAAAGTTCGCGTTAGAAAGCTCTCTAACTCGCCAGTAGCTGCACCAGCTGATCTCGACCAGCTGTTTAAGATTAATCTGCATGTTATTTTTGGGTTGTGAAAAAAATAAAATTAAAAAAAATTAAATTTATACCTTACCATCTTCCCATCAAAGAAAAAAAAGAAAAGTGATTTTTTGTTTTTTTTTTTCTATTAGGGGGGGGTTTATTTTTTCATCAAAATTAATATCAATGGTTAACATGATGCCCTTAAAACGGAACCAAAAAACTTAAAAGGCTATATGGAGAATCAGACTTTCAACGTTATCAACGCAATAGTCAACTTAGTGAAAACAACGACAGAAAAAGTCAACGAAAACTTTAATGATATGACTATGAGATTGAATGATATCACTAAATCAATCAAAGTCCAATATCTAATACACCGGGAGGCAATTAAGTTCTTGCTACTCATTCTCCAACTGAAGGATTTACGGAATCAATGGACCGACGAGGCGGAATCAATTCAAGAAAAAATAATTGATTTGTTCATGGATTTGAATCAGGGAAGATTGAATCCTATACTAATCAAGCCATCTCAAATGATGAAGGACATTAATAAAGGACAGGACGTAATGCCACGCAACCATATATTTCCTGGGAAAACTGCTGGGCATAAACTGCAGACAGCTTACAAACCGGTGGCGCACGGAATATTCAAGGATGAGATGAGCACAATTAAGGCTTAAATTCCATTGTACCTGAGTCAGGAGTCGGTAATTTTTAAGATTATTCCGGTACCGTTCATCGGGTCAGATCCAATGCAGTGACTCGCATCATCAACTAGTACGACTACCGTAGGTTGGCATCCTGCACCTCACTGAAGGATGTTCTCTCAATATTACATTTACAGAATGAGTCGGCATATACATTTTAAGACCACGCCCACACCTGGCGCCCCAGGACCTTCGGTCCCATAAATCTGAAATGCGGATATCCTCCACAATTTGTAAGGTGGAGTCACCAAATTTTAAAAGTATGTTACAGGTAACACCCCAAATTATCGCTAAAAAAAATGGATGCCCAAGTTCATAAGATGTCATGCCTACGAGTATGCCTTGGTTTTTTTTAAGCCGAGCTTTTGCGACGCCCTCTAGGGGTAAGAGTAAAATGCCAAGCCTTTTTTTTTGTTAGTTGACTAAAAATTTTTTTTGATAGGCAGCTTGAGTTTTTGTCTGCCAAAGGGGACAGTCGTGCGCGTCCCCTCGACTTTGGTTTTTTTTCTCTTGGTTTCGCGGTGGTAGAAGAACTACACGTGGGCACGATGGCATTCGTCCATAACCCGAAATTTTTTTTGCCTGAATTAATAATATAATTGCCACCGGCCAAGAAAAAAAAACAATTCCCGGTGTGTACGTGCGTCAAACAAATAACAAATGAACAAAAAAAAAAAACTATTTAGTGGGGAAAAATATGCTCCCAAACAGTTAATCGGCAATAACCGCCAATGAAACCATTTACCCTGACTTGCCATTGAAAAAAAAAGAGAAAGAAAAAAAACTCTGAATCAAATAAATATATGGTCGCTAAATATATATCAATGCGATAACGAAACGCGATCCATTGGACTGCAAAGAAAGAGAAAGGAAGGAGAACGTGTGTTTTTTTGCCACGGAACTGATCGGCTGATCAGCCAGTGCCAATCGCATTGCCAATGCGGGTCCGCGGTACAGTCGCCGCTGAAGTGGATTGAGGCTGTCCCTACGTTGGCAGCATCGAGTCATCGGGCGATGCAGCTTATGCGCCCATAACGTACCTAGCCTTATCAATTTTTTTTATTATTCGTAACATGAAACCAAGACAAAATTTAATAATCATTAATTAAAAAAAAAAAAATAAATAAATTATTAAATTCCTTAAGTATTACAATTACCTAAGTCACCAGCAAGTGAAATCAATCATAGACCATATGTAGTGTATTTGGTGCAGGCAGATTATGTTAAACGAACCAAAAAAAAAAAGTAATAATAAGTGGAGAAACAAAAAAAAAAACATGTTCAACACTCGCCAACAGTAAAATTGTTCCTGTAAATTTAGTTAATCAATTGACCTCCCCAGCCGCTCAGATGCCCCGCTACAAAAGATCTTTTGGACGTGGAGGATACCCCAAGTAAGTGCATCTGATCCCAAAAATTACCTTTCCCCTAAATTTTATTGTTGGTAATCAGCAACAATGCTTCGACATTAAAAGGTGATAAAAATGCAAAAAAAAAAAAAATTAAAAGTAAATGTGCAAAACTCACTCAAGTTGGGGAGGAAAAAAAAAACTCACTCAACGTTGATCGCCCTTGCTCTGAGCGGCAGAATTTTTGAGTGGGCTTTTGAGGTGTTAAACCAAACTAAATCACAGCCCGAAAGCATGCTCCAAATTTAATGTCGAAGTCGCTGCAAAAAAAAATAAAGATGAATGAAAAAGCTCCGATATAGAAATGAAGCATTCGGATACAAAAAAAAAAAAATCAAATAAATAAATCTATAAATATATAAGGAAAGTAAATATAAATTAATAAAATATAAATAATATAATAAATATATATTCCCAATAAAAGAAAAAAAAAAAAAAATAATAGTAATAAATAGTTAATCATAAAATTTAAGTAGTTTAAAAATATATCATTAGAGGAATAATAAATGAAATAAAAGAGACAAGTTACCAAATTAAATACTTTAATAATCCGGTCCTGCCCTTATACTCCGTATGTGCCGAGATTTTTTTTTGATTTCACTTTGATTTTTTTTATTTAATGTAAAGTCATAATTTTCAAATAATTTACAACATAAAAATATTACTTGTTACAACATGAAAACTAAATGGAAATAAATGAATATATGCATTAGAATATTGTTAAAAATGAATAAGTAAATTTTTTTTCTTCTTGGGAGTCATGCAACGCACACTGAACAGTGAATGAAATAAGGGTCGTTGTCTTAGGGATCATCCAACATTATTATGTTTAGGTGCCTGATGATCTAGGTAGGGTGGGCATCTGCTGTGGCAATAACACCGGCCCAGCTCCAACGACGAAAACCCTGGGTGTCGCCTCCATGTTATATTTGTGAGATCGTGCAATTCCCTTTTCCTCTCTTCCCCCTTCCCGGTAATTTGGTCGAGCGATACCCGCACGCGATATTTTTTAAATTAATATTATATACAGCGAGCACGTAGCGCAAGGACCTTAAGGAACCCCGACCTCCCACCGATCACACAGCCGGAGCCAGCGCTGCACCCCTCCTTGTAGACTACACTCACATCCGCTCGCCAAAATACCAGGTTATATGCTACATTAATATTAATTAAAATGGCGCCCAACGTGGGGCCCGAAAGGTCAGAATGGCCCGAATGGCACGAATGCCTCGAACCGGCCTGAACCAATCGGACCAAACTTCAATTAAAGAATTTGTGTCAAAACACCTGACACTTAATGTTCGACATCTTATCTTACCTCCCATCCTTCTCTTAAATTAACTCCATGTCCTTGTTATTGGAATATGCTACGGACCTACGACAATTCAATAGATTTCATGGCCTAGTAGTATAATCCCAATAGCTAGTGGGTGTAGACTTTGACTTCCTGGATGTGTTATAACTTTTATTGGATATAACTCCGTTGTCAAATAATAGTTTATACCTTTTACCCCTTGTTCACTTATTAGTCCGAAGGTTTTATAGGTTGTTTATTGGATTTGCGGAGTATTGAGCTGCAGCCATCCCCTTTAATTTCACTTTGGATAAGTTCAACACTACCGGTACGACTGTTTTATGCAGATACCGAATTCCCCTTTTGTCTAATATTCTTTTTGAGTAACTTAAGGAATTTCGCTGGACGAGGATTAAGCAGCTTTCTAAGCGCAGTCCGCCGCGAAATGACATATAGTTTCCTGATTCCTCTTTGGTCTAACATCCTTTTCAGAAACCTTAAGGAATTTCGCTGGACGAGGATTAGGCAGCTTTCTAAGCGCAATCCGCCGCGAAATGACATATAGATTTCTGGTTCTCCTTATAATTTCCTTCTTGTTGCATCTCATTATATAACTAAAGGGAATTCTATTCTAGTTTACAGTCAGTTGCATGACTCCCATATTTTTATCGATACCGTGATTACGAACAATTTTTTTTCTTTTGTGCCCTTTTTTTTATCAAAATTAGATGTCTAAATTAAAAAGTGCTTGACTAGAATTAATTAATAAAATTTTCGCAAGTCATATACCGAGATGGTACTGTCTCATAGTACAGAAGATCTGACTCGCATTAGTAACACAGGCAAACATTGTTGCATTTGTTCTGAAATAATAGTTTTCCAGGGTCAGTTATTAGCAACCTCTTGCGGACATTACTTTCATAGACCGTGCTTCAATTCCCAAGTCGGCAAGAAGAAGGTATGCCCAATTTGCAAGCAGAGCCTGACACGCCTAACTTCGGCTTCAACTGAGGATCTCAGTCCCACTGGACCCTCTACGTCCAATGCAAGAAGGCCCTCAACATTTCAGTCCCTTCAGACCAGAGCTCAAGCCAAACGTGTTACAAATCCCGATCAAGTCGAAATGCGCAACTCTGAAGAGATTAATTTGTCACAGGGCTCAACAACCATGCAGCAAGAGGCACCAAACATGGAATCGATTCAACAATCATTGGCCGAAACAATAAGAGTGGCTATGGTTGAGCAAACCCGACTCATTGCTACCAGTTTGGCCGACCAAACGAACAGGTTGGTCCAAGCCCTTTCAGAAGGTCTTAGAGTTAGTCCAACTGCCAAAATAGCGAATGTAACTCCTTCTCACGTGCGGCCCCTGTCTGAAGTACAAAATCAAACGATAGAGCAATCCCTTCGTCTACCTTCGACAATGGCACCGACCTCGGGCTTCGCTCAAAGCCAGACAGCAAGGAATGCTTCTTCAACTAATCATGCACAACATTACGAAAACTCTCTTCATTCTGGTGGTGATAGGCCGCATTCGGCAGCTGCAGTAACCCCTGTTAATGGAAGATTGGGTTCTGACATTCGTCCAGATCGGATAAGTCAGATAATGGCTAATTGGAAAATTAGGTTTACCGGCAAGGCCACTATGTCCATAGAAGATTTTCTATATCGCGTCGAAGCTTTAACCAAGCAAACATTGGATGGTAATTTCGAGTTGACGGCCAGATATGCCAGTAACCTGTTTGATGGGAGTGCTAGCGAATGGTACTGGCGCTACCATAAAAGTGTCCCGGAAGTTTATTGGCCCGACTTGTGCGTTGCCCTTCGTGGTCAATTTAAGGATGACCGGACGGACAGGAATATAAGGACCGAAATAGAACATCGTAAGCAAAGATCAAATGAATCATTTGACGATTTTTATGGTATAATAGCTTCCTTAGCGGATAAACTGTCCGAGCCCATGTCCGAAAAGTCTTTGGTAGAGACCCTAAGAGCCAACCTGTTGGCTGACATTCAGCATGAGATATTATATGAGCCGGCTAACTCTGTGAAAGATTTGCGTCATCTAGTTCGGACTCGAGAAATCTTCATGCAATCAGTTTTGAAAACAAAGCAATCAGTTGTTCCTCGACGACTAGTGAACGCCATTTCCGAAACCAAATCTGAGATGGTCTCTGACGAAGAAACTACATCCAATCTTGAGTATGACTTGTCGGCGGTAGATTTGTCATGCTGGAATTGCGCTGGAAAAGGTCACCGATACCAAGAGTGTATGGCAGAGCGTAGAGTATTTTGCTATGGCTGCGGTAAAGCAGATACTTACAAACCTAGTTGTATAAACTGCAGTGCAAGCGGTTCAAAAAACTATCACGCACGTACACCGTTGGTCAACAAAGCGACCAATACCGACTAACCTTGTCATTTCCAGCCTTATGTCAATCCATTCAACCAGACTTACCTTTCAACAATCATGTTGACTTACCGGACAGATCAAAAACCCGTTCTAAACGTCGTAGAATTGATTTTAAAAATGTATGCCGAATAGAAAAAAATTGCTGTTATCTTCAATAATAGCCACACCTAGTGATTTACGCCCTCATGCCCAGGTAGTGCTGCTCGGTAAAACCGTAGTGGGACTTATGGACACTGGGGCTTCGGTCAGCTGTATCGGGGGTACTTTCGCTTCTGAACTCCTTCATGGGGATCTAAATTATAAGGCAATGAACTCCAAAGTAAGGACGGCTGATGGAAAAGCCCAAAACATTGTTGGCAGAGTATTTGCAGAAGTAACTTACAGGGGAGAGACTAAGAATTTGACATTCTATTTAGTTCCTTCTCTAGCTGCAGAACTTTACCTTGGAATTGACTTTTGGATAGTTTTCGACTTGTTACCGTTACACTTAATGACACAAAGTCTAAATATTTCATCCCTAAATGACCCGACAATGCGAGAATTGACTCTAAAACAACAAAACGTACTGCAGGAATCAATAAAGTTGTTCCCGTCTTTTTCCAAGACAGGATTGGGTAGGACATCCTTAATATCACACGTAATTGATGTAGCCGACGCTAAACCTATAAAACAGCGTCACTATGCAGTATCGCCTGCTACGGAGAAGCTGATGTACGAGGAACTCGATCGGATGTTACAACTCGGAGTTATTCAGGAATCAAACAGCTCCTGGTCGTCCCCAGTCGTTTTAGTGAGAAAGCCCGGCAAGGTTAGGTTATGCATTGATAGCAGAAAGGTCAATGAAGTAACCATAAAAGATGCGTATCCTATGCCATTAATTGATGGTATCTTGAGTAGATTGCCGAAAGCAGAGTTTATTACAAGCCTTGACCTTAAGGATGCCTTTTGGCAAATACCTCTCGACCCGAACTCTCGCGACAAGACCGCCTTCACAGTTCCTGGGCTCCTTTATATGAGTTCGTTGTCATGCCCTTCGGGCTCACTAATGCTCCTCAGTCTATGTCCAGACTAATGGACAAAATAGTTCCAGCGCATTTGCGTAACGAAGTCTTTATTTACCTAGACGACTTACTGATTATTTCAGATTCCTTCGAACGCCATCTCGAAGTCCTGTCGATAGTTGCCTCACATTTATCTCGTGCTAATCTTACCCTTAACGTCGAGAAAAGTAAATTTTGCCGACGAGAAGTTAAGTATTTGGGGCATGTAATTGGCAATGGCATTATCAGTACAGATCCAGACAAAATATCTGCCGTCAAGGACTTTCCAATTCCCCGCTCAGTAAAACAAGTTCGCAGGTTCCTTGGCATGACTGGATGGTATCATAAATTTATCAGAAATTATGCTTCTATTTCATCTCCATTGACTGATACTCTCAAGGCAAAACGGAAGTTCGAATGGACTGAGGAAGCTCAACATGCATTCGAGTCCTTAAAGAATCACATGTGTTCGGCTCCGGTATTGCATAGCCCAAACTTTGCTGAGCCTTTTTCAATACATTGTGACGCTAGTCACACTGGAATTGGAGCGGTTTTGATGCAGACCAATAGTGATGGTGATGATGTGCCAATTGCATTTATGTCAAGGAAACTTAATCGATGCCAAAGGCAGTATACGGTCACCGAGAAGGAGTGCTATGCGGCTGTTTTGGCAGTAAAAAAATTTAGGGCCTATATAGAAGGTCAAGAGTTTACTGTGATCACGGATCATGCATCTTTAAAATGGCTCATGACCCAAGTGGATCTTAGTTCAAGGCTAGCCCGTTGGTCTCTAAAATTACAAGGGTTTAAATTCAAGATACAGCACAAAAAGGGTAGCCAAAATATAGTCCCCGATGCTCTTTCACGTACGTATACGGAAGATTTGTCTTCTGTTGTGCTTAATAGCTTAATAGTCGACTTAAAAAAAAAAAATTAAAACCCCAATTATTTAATAAAAAAAAAAAAATTTTTTAAAAAACCCTTTTTTTTTTTTTTGATTTTTTTTTTTTTTTGTTTTTTTTTTTTTTTTTTTTTTTTTTGGGTTTCTTTTGTTTGTAGGAAAAAAAAAATATTTTTTTTTTTTTTTTTTTTAAAATTTTTTTTTTTTTGGGGTGTTTTTTTTTTTTTGTAAAAGGGGGGTGGTTGTACTCGTCCCCTAAATTTTTTTCTTGGTTCGCGGTGTCACCAGAACTTACACGTGGGCACGATGGCATTCGTCCATAACCCGAAATTTTCTTTTGCCTGAATTAATAATATAACACCGCAAAAAAAAAAAAAACAATTCCGGGGTACGTGCGTCAAAACAAAATAACAAATGAACAAAAAAAAAAACTATTTAGTGGGGAAAAATATGATCCCAAACAGTTAATCGGCAATAACCGCCAATGAAACCATTTACCCTGACTTGCCTTTAAAAAAAAAAAAAGAAAAGAAAAAAAAAAACTCTGAATCAAATAAATATATGGTAGCTAAATATCGATCAATGCGATAACGAAACGCGATCCATTGGACTGCAAAGAAAGAGAAAGGAAGGAAAACGTGTGTTTTTTTTGCCACGGAACTGATCGGCTGATCAGCCAGTGCCAATCGCATTGCCAATGCGGGTCCGCGGTACAGTCGCCGCTGAAGTGGATTGAGGCTGTCCCTACGTTGGCAGCATCGAGTCATCGATGCAGCTTATGCGCCCATAACGTACCTAGCCTTATCAATTTTTTTATTATTCGTAACATGAAACCAAGACAAAATTTCATTATCATTAATTAAAAAAAAAAAAAAAAAATATTATTAAATTCCTTAAGTATTACAATTACCTAAGTCACCTGCAAGTGAAATCAATCATAGGCCATATGTAGTGTATTTGGTGCAGGCAGATTATGTTAAACGAACCAAAAAGAAAATAGTAATAATAAGTGGAGACACAAAAAAAAAAAAAGCATGTTCAACACTCGCCAACAATAAAATTGTTCCTGTAAATTTAGTTGATCAATTGACCTCCCCAGCCGCTCAGATGCCCTGCTACAAAAGATCTTTTAGACGTGGAGGATACCCCAAGTAAGTGCATCTGATCCCAAACATTACCTTTCCCCTAAATTTTATAGTTGGTAATCAGCAACAATGCTTCGACATTAAAGGGCGATAAAATGCAAAAAAAAAAAAAAAGGTGTAAAAGTAAATGTGCAAAACTCACTCAAGTGGGGGAGGAAAAAAAAAAACTCACTCAACGTTGATCGCCCTTGCTCTGAGCGGCAGAATTTTTGAGTGGGCTTTTGAGGTGTTAAACCAAACTAAATCACAGCCCGAAAGCATGCTCCAAATTTAATGTCGAAGTCGCTGCAAAAAAAAAAAATAAATATGAATGAAAAAGCTCCGATATAGAAATGAAGCATTCGGATACAAAAAAAAATCAAATAAATAAATCTATAAATATATAAGGAAGGTAAATATAAATTAATAAAATATAAATAATATAATAAATATGCATTCCCAAAAAAAAAAAAAAAAAAAAAAAATAATAGTAATAAATAGTTAATCATAAAATTTAAGTAGTTTAAAAATATATCATTAGAGGAATAATAAATGAAATAAAAGAGACACGTTACCAAATTAAATACTTTAATGATCCGGTCCTGCCCTTATACTCCGTATGTGCCGAGATTTTTTTTTTTGATTTCACTTTGATTTTTTCTTATTTAATGTAAAGTCATAATTTTCAAATAATTAACAACATAAAAATATTACTTGTTACAACATGAAAACTAAAATGGAAATAAATGAATATGTGCATTAGAATATTGTTAAAAATGAATAAGTACATTTTTTTTTTCTTGGGAGTCATGCAACGCACACTGAACAGTGAATGAAATAAGGGTCGTTGTATTAGGGATCATCCAACATTATTATGTCTAGGTGCCTTATGATCTAGGTAGGGTGGGCATCTGCTGTGGCAATAACACCGGCCCAGCTCCAACGACGAAAACCCTGGAGTGTCGCCTCCATGTTATATTTGTGAGATCGTGCAATTCCCTTTTCCTCTATTCCCCCTTCCCGGTAATTTGGTCGAGCGATACCCGCACGCGATTTTTTTAAATTAATATTATATACAGCGAGCACGTAGCGCAAGGAACCTTAAGGAACCCCGAACTCCCACCGATCACACAGCCGGAGCCAGCGCGTGCACCCCTCCTTGTAGACTACACTCACATCCGCTCGCCAAAATACAAGGTTATATGCTACAGAGTATTACACTTAGCTTGCATTTAAGACAACGAAAATTAATTTGTAGAACAGATTACTGCAGAATAAAGAAGGTCATTAAGGATAACACTCACAACCGAGAATATATTGTTTTTATAGTCTTTGGGTCCAAAAATGAGAGAACAATGACTAATTTATTAAATGTTCGAGAGAAACCCTATTCGGATGAGACTATAATTAAAAAAGAATATCATAGATACTCTCCCAAACTGCATTCATTTAAGAGTAATACTGAAGTTAAAATCACAATCCAGAATAAGGACTTATACGTACTACCGAGCGAAAGTTTTATTAACATTTATTGGCGAACAATGCGTCTACTAAACTGAAAAACAACTGCATGATTTTCCTTTTTTATGAGGTTCGATTTGAGTTGAATGGAATCGAAATTGATCGAAATAATATTTGTTGACACTTCAACAACCTTAAAAATCTATATTTCTATGAACAAAACTAAAAGTCGCATGCTTGAGAATTCTGGTTGGTTTAATGAAAACGGAAAGCAACTTTCAAATTATATATATTGTAATTACTCTATTCCTTTTAAATACCTGCTTGGATTTTGAGAAAACTATAACAAAGTATTACTAATTTGAAGAGTGTCTTAAACTTTGACCCAGTTCTAAATTAAATATTTTTGTAGTGAAATAATTAGTTTGAACTGTTTCTTAGCTCCATCTCGTTCGAGCTTCTGTGTATTTTAATCATTCTGCGTCTGATGCGTATAATGTACTGATAAACATGATTAAGACTCTTCCTAAAATAGCATTCGCAATTCAATCTCCATTGATACAACTATTCAATTAATATAGGCATATGGAAATTCAAGAAGAAAGAGTGGCTTTTTTCAATCACTAGACAATTTACACCAATAGTTCGGATGCAGCAACATAAACGTAATTTCATTGGACTTGGAAAAGTGGAATGGATTAAATTATTAAGGTTTAATGTTTATATCTAGCTATGGCTTTCACAGTTTGAGTTCTTGATGCCTGACGTAATAATTGATAATCCTATTCGATAAGCAATGCATATTAATTTTTAGTCTATATGGAAATAAAATTGGATTTGAGTAAAATAATTTAAAAAAATATGTAAACCAGTATAGATAAGTATTACAACAGAAACTGACAATAGCATTGCAACTTTATAAATAAAGTTAGATAATTATTTAGTTGCATTTCTGCTTTTGGAGAATACTCAAGAGAATGGATCAAATTTCGAATTTTGGATCTAAAATAAATGTGAGGAAAATTTATGATTTCTTGAAGGAGTTTGAGGATGTGATTTTTTATGAACATTCTAAATTGTTGGAGGAATATCCAGAATTTTTTCCTATCACCTAATTAAATCAAATCATGGAAATCACTTGATATTGGGCTCATAGTCATCGGATCACGCCAGAGATGTAGATGCTCCTTGTGCTTGTCACTAATATGTACCAACTAATATTTAATATTTCAATATACTAGCCTTTGAAAGAGGTTCAACATGTGTTAAATATTAAACTATATTAATAGGAATAAATAAATGTTCATATTTGTAAACATTTAATTTACAAATAAATAAATTATATAACGAAATTAGGAAAGAAGAAAAGGTATTTAATTTAAGCATTTTCAACTACACAAACCTAGATATTAAGGCCGCAGGAGCTCAAATCGAAGCATGCCATTTGTTGTAAATGTGACTAATGTTTACAATGTAACAATCTAGCAACCCTTATTTAGCTTATCTTAAGTTTTGCATTGTTGCTTCGTTCGCATGTACTCAAATATTAATTTCACAATAATTCTGTACCCACTCCAAATAAAAACTTTGATTCCTGCAGAATATCGGTATTTTGTTTGTATACGCTGTGAAACTGTGCGCTCGGATATGGCAAATCCTACAGGTTATGGGCCCACTGATAAATAAATAAGAAAACGTTGACAATAAATAGTGTAGCTGTGAAAAATGGCTTGGGCATTTATTAAAATTGAGCCACTATGTGCGGAGAACAATGACACGTGGAAACTGCAGATGCGTGCTAGATTGGTGGAAAATGAACTATGACCGTATGTTGATGGAACGAAAATTTGCCCTGAAAATTTAGCAGATCGAGCAGAATGGAAAACATACGATGAGAAGGCGCGCGCGGACATATTATTATCGATTTGCCCATCGGAATTGGCTATAATTGAAGATTGTAACTCGGCAAAAGAATACTGGTTGAAAGTGCAGGAGCCATTTGAATCAAAGGGGGCCAGTGCGAAAAGCAAGACTGCTAAACGAGTGGCATCGCGAATGAACAAGGGCGCTAGTGAGCGCCAGCGACGCAGTGAAAAATTGAAAGAAATAGGTGTCGCGATTGGAAATGATTTGCTAGTAATGTTATTGCTATATAGTTTGCCAAGGTTGAACATTTCGCGCGAAATTGTCGAAACAACCCAAAGAAGAATATGAAACGCAATATAAATGAACAGAATAGTGCGGGCACTGCAGAAAACGGCGAACTTTCGCTAAATGCGTTAGATATGGCAGGTGGTATCTCGTTAGTGGTTACATGGCACATATGAGTTCAAATAAGAGCAGGTTCCGATATTGCAAAAGTCGAAAACACTTTACATTTGGCCAACAATAAGACCACACGGATTAGTGACATTGGTAATGCTAAAATCGCAGTTAAGAAACAGAAGCAACAAATTCCCTTAACGTTGAAAGGTGTTTTCTACGTATCGGATTAGCGCCACAATTTGATGTCAGTTTCCAAAATCACAGAGACAATGGTTTTCAAGTTAATTTTCGGAAAAATTAAGCACTTGTTATGAAAAATAACGAAGATTGGCTATGTGCCCAAAGATGCGGTAACTTGCATTACTTGATTGGCGAAGAGCATCCAGTGAATATTGTAATGTATGGTGGTCAAAATAACCTTGATCTAAGGCATTATAGAAGGGGACATCTGAATGAAAGCGATTTGAAAAATATGGCTAAAAGTGGTAAAGCCTACGGCATGAAAATGTGCGAGACTGGAAAATTGTCGAAATGCGAAATCTGCATAATCGAAAAGCAAAATGAAAGCATTTATATAATTGGAAACGAAAAACGTGCGACAGAACTATTGGAAATAGTTCACACCGATGTACGTATGCGGCACAATGAGAACGCAGTCCCTGAGAGGATGTAAATACTTCTCAACTTTTAAAGATGACTATTCGCGCTATTGTGAAGTTCACGTTCTTAAACAGAAATCAGAGATATTCGAAGCTTTTAAAGTATATAAAGCTACAGCAGAAAACTTCACGGGTAAGAAGATAAAAGTACTTCAGTCAGATAACGGGACTGATTATTGCAACAAAGAGTTCGACAAGTATATGAAGGTGAACGGAATCCAGAGACTCCTTAACACAACACACGCCACAGCCAAATGGCATAGCTTAGAGAAAGAATCGTACCCTGGTCGAGATGGCACGCTGTATGATGGAGAAATCCGGTGTGCCGCCATCTTTTTGGGCAGAAGCAGTAAATGCAGTATGTTTCATCAGAAACAGATGTGTAACGCGAGGTCAATCCGGCGAGATTCCCCATATATACCGGACGAAGAAAATTCCTACAGTGTCGCATTTACGTATATTTGGTACGAAGGTATGCATTAATAAAGGGTTCAAATAAGGGTAAATTTGAATCAAGATCGGAAGAAAGCATAGTGGTCGGCAACTCAAATACATCGAAAGCATATCGATTATATTTACCCGGAAAGCGTAAGCTAATAGTAGGAAAAGATGCCAAATTCTTGAATGTTCCAGGTTTCAAAAGTGAGTACGCTGAGTTCTATGAAAGTGATCAAAACTCAAACGGAAGCTTCGACATCAATATCACGAGTAAACCTTGTGATGGGTCTACCAGCGACGATAACGGTTCAGTTGAGCGACCCAAGCAGAAGCTAGTTGAGCAGCAGCGTGGTAGAGGGCGTCCCAAGATCGAGAGGACAGGTCAGCGTGGTAGGCCATGGACAATATATCAACCACCAGCTCAGGTGATCAGCAACGGCGAGCAGAGCAGTTCAAGCGAGACATTCGAGGAATGCGAAATGGCATACATGGCTATGGCAGATGATCCAACTACACTGAAAAAGGCGAAAAGCCACAAACAGCGTCAGTTGGACAAGGGCAATTGAAGATGAGCTTCTGGCACATATACACAACGTAGCATGGGAAAAAGTGGAACGCCCTAAGGATCGAAAGATTATAGGTTGCAAAATGGTGTTTCGGACAAAAGACAATGGTGCCAGAGAGCTTCAATGATTTCATGGAAAAGTTGGAGTCGGGCAATCAATTGGAACGAATCATGATTCACTTCGAGCAGAGTATATGAAGACGACAGCGTAATGGCGGGCGGCGCTGTTATAAATGAGAGGCCCTGTATGAAGAAGGCGTTGTACGGACTACGCCAGTCTAGTTTGCGTTGATATTGTAGACTCACGACGAAGCTACAAGAAGTTGGATTAGAGCCCACCAAGCACGATCAATTTTTGTTCGTGAAACGGCTGGGGAAGAAGATTCTCCTAGTATCCATTTACGTAGATTATTTGCTGTTGGCGTCAAATCATCCGGATTGGTTGCATCAGACAAAAGAAATCCTCGGAGACGCATTTTGTGTTTTTTTTATGTAGCATTTTATTTAAACATTAATCAACCTATTGAAAGGCTATAAATTGATTGTAAAGGTATGAATGAAAAATAGCCGTGAATTAAAATCTATAACATAAACATAGAACTGATTTTAGCAGAAAATAAATAACATAAAATATTACATTTTTATCACATTAATTTATCGCCCAACAGTCCAGAGGTTGCTGGTGTGGAGGCGCTTCAACCTCCTGCGCGTTGTATTTGACCCAAGTGTGCAAGCCAAAGGGTTGACGTGGTTATACAACCGGTCATTATATCGACTCGTATGTCGGTTAATTTGTTTGTGTGACTGTCGGTAGAGTGAAGTCGTTGTGCAGCGTCCTGTTACTCACGTATGGGGGAGCACCAGAGATGTCTCTGAGCACCTTGTTCTGCAAGACTTTGGTTTATCCAAGATTTTGCAGTTGTGCCCCAAAATGGAATCCCATATATCCATGTGGGTGCGACGATGCTCCTGTACACCAGCAGCTTGTTACTAAAGCTGAGTTTGCTAGATGGCCTCAGCAACCAGTTGAGTTTCGTTTTTTTTATCTACACGCTGCTACCGTGATATGGATGTGTTTGCGCCAGGTAAGTTTCCTGTCCAGATACATAACCAGGTAGCGAACATGGTTCTCCTGAGGTATGACCATGTTCTTGAGTCGAACAGTTGGACAGTTACCACTCCTGAGCGAAAATGTGCAGTGCTGAGACTTGCTCCCGTTGACGCAGATGTTCCACCGGTTGGCCCAAGTACTAAAGCCATCCAAGAACCGCATCTGCTCTCCAAGCAGTGATGGAGTTAGCAAGGAACACAGTGTCATCCGCGTATGTGGCAAGCAGCGTATTTCTGGCTAATGGTATCGGCAAGTCCGTGGTGTACGATGTCTACAAGGCAGGTCTAAGGACACTACCCTGCGGTACACCCGCTCTAATGCGGCGGATGTTTGATCGCTCGCCTCTAACTTGAACCAGAAAAGAACAGCCAAGTCAGTAAGACCTGAGCAGTAAATAAATAAATGAATATTTTTCAAGGCCTCAAGGACATGCTGTAGTAGTCGATGAACTTGCTCTGGAGTACCACTCCCAACGCCGTAAATTTAATGAGTCAGTTTAACTCATGTTATAACTCTGAACACTGGAAGGCGGCGAAGCGCATCCT
>JAEIFX010001257.1:0-158304 GCA_018904325.1 Drosophila murphyi | reverse complement strand
AATGTTTGCCCCTTGAACAACTGCCAAATTATGGATATGTTAATTTCTCCATTCTACTAAAATACCTGCAGAGGACAACTAAATTGTAAACATGAATTAATACTCCTCATAAAAAAAACATGAATGATGAATATCACAGTAAAACTACAAGTATTGAGTATTAACAAAATATATCTAATATTATATCGAGAGTCATTATATCGACTCATATGTAGAGCGAAATCGTTGTGCAGCGTCCTGTTACTCACGTATGGGGGAGCACCAGAGATGTCTCTAGTACCTTGTTCTGCAAGACTTGAATTTGGTTTATCCAAGATTTTGCAGCTGTGCCCCAAAATGGAATCCCATATATCCATGCAGGTGGGATGATGCCCTGTACACCAGCAGCTTGTTGCTCAAGCTGAGTCTAGCTAGATGGCCTCAGCAACCAGTCGAGTTTCGTATTTTTTTATCTACACGCTGCTGCCATGATATTGATGAGTTTCCGCCAGGTAATTTTCATGTCCAGACACATACCCAGGTAGCGAACATGGTACTCCTGAGTCAGTTGGACAGTTACCATTCCTGAGCGCAAACGTCAGTGCTGATGCTCCCGTTGACGCAGATGTTCCACCGGTTGGCCCAAGTACTAAAGCTATCCAAGAACCGCATCTGCTCTCCAAGCAGTGGTGGAGTTAGCAAGGAACACAGTGTCATCCGCGTACGAGGCGTACGAGCGTGTTTCTCAGCTACTGGGATCAGCAAGTCCGCGGTGTACAATGTGTACAAGGCAGATCTGAGGACACTACCCTGCGGTACACCCCCTAATACGGCATACGTCTGATTGCTCGCCCCTAAGTTGAACCATAAAAGAACGGCCAAGTCAGTAAGACCTGAGCAGTAAATACTGCGCCGATGGTAGCAAGAACTTAAGTTTAAAAAGCAGGCCATCATGCCATTTCCAAGGCCTCAAAGACATGTTGTACTAGTCGATGAAGTTGCTCTGGTGTACCATGGTGATGCCTGAAGCCAAACTGATGATCAGGAATGGCCCTCTGGCATCCACTTACTGCCGACAATCTTCCCAGAAATATTTTTACAAATATCTTGGAGAAAGTGGACAGCAAGCTTATCGGCCGTTATGACGACACACGATTATCCGGCTTGCCAGGTTTCGGAATCTTTGCAAAACACAGCGCACTTCCACGGAGTGGGAAAGGAGTTAAAATCGGAGACGCATTTGAGATGAAAATTTCGGGCCTGTGACAACTTGTCTAGGCATAGAAGTCCAGCAGGATCTGAAAGAGCATCGCATATTCCCTGCATTGGAAAAAGTACATCGACATTATATTGAAAAGATTCGAGATAACACCACATAGAAGCGAAATGTATTTGAAGCGAACAGAAGCTGCCGATGAAGCTGAATTGAGGAAGTACCCCTATCAGAACTTAATTGGCTCTCCTTTACGTTTCTTTCAGTTACAACTCGTCCAGATATTGCGTACGCCGTAAATTTAATGAGTCAGTTTAAATCATGTTATATCCCTGTTATTCAAGCGAACAGGTGAAGACCTGAACGGAGTCGTCGATGCTGATTTGACCGGCAGACGGATTCTAGACAGATGTTTATATTAGCAGGTGTTGCTATAAGTAGAGGCACGAAAAAACGCACCGTCGCTTTGTAAAGCACAGAGTCCGAATACTTGGCAATGAGCGAAACAACAAAGGAGGTCTTATATTTGAAGGCCATACTCAAAAGAATTGGCAGAAGATGTGATTCGGTTCTGCTCCTAAACGACAACCAAATCGCTCAAAAATTGGTTAAAGGCTTTGGTTTTCATCCACGCACAAAACACATCGATGTGCGCCACCATTTCATCCAGCAGATGTACTAACGAAGGGTCTAAGCAGTGCCAAGCATTATTCATTGGGCGTCACTAGTATTTAAGGTTAACAGAATTGTTACCTTGAAAGGGCGTGTAGCAAATGTGACTCTAATGTTTGCACTGTAACAATCTGGCAACCCCTATTTTGCTTATCTTAAGTTTTGCATTGTTCCTACGTTCCCCTGTACTCAAATATTAATTTCTCATTAGTTCTGCACCTACTCCATTTTAGAATGCCGAATTAGTGGCGTCATTAGATAAATAAAAACTTTAATTGCTGCATAAAAATCATTATCTTATTTGTATACGCTGTGAAACTGTGTGATCGGATCTAGCAAAATCCAACACAATTATTTCAAATTAGTGTGCTCTTATTTCAAACGATGTGCACTATAAAAAGGGAGAGAAGAAAGCACACGAAGAAGATACCAGCAGGTGGCAAACGTAAGTGCGAAGTACCTACGAAGTTTACATAAAAAGTACTATAATTGTAGTGTGGGAAAACATTAATCTAAGAGGTTTCCTAAGAATTCTGTCCATTGACAAAGAGAAGTGAGAATTTTCTTTCCACTTAGCTTGCACAACAGTGGCAGCTGCAATCTGATCTTCCACTTGATTCTAGCACATAGGATACAGGATACACAACGCATAAGCGCACAATCTCCTTCTTAAAAAACATAATCACGTCCACACACAAGTGCTGATAAGTCATCCTCCACCTGACCCAATAAAAAGGGTCATAAGTCTATAAGTCTAAGTGATCCAAAATCACACATTTTTTCTAAAAAAAAAAGGTTACACACCTGTCACTCCATCACCCAAAAGCAGTAAATTAACTGCAAGAATGAAAAAATTTAAAATCAAAAGCAATAATCCACTTCCTGTCATCTAATCCCTATTTCCTACAACAGATTTCATAAAACGTGGAAGATTTTGAGAGTATTGTCCAAAGATAATGAAGTAAAGTAATATTATTATAATGGTATGGTGGGTAAAGAAGAGGGGCAACCATCATCTATGCTCCCTATAATAGACCTAGCAGTAGCTCAGGATAGTTTAAATGGCGTGTCGGCGCCACTACGATTCGAGCATATAACTTCAGTAGCACAGGTTGTTACTTTGTTTATAATCGCGCAATCCGAACCAGGACAATACGTAGATCGGCTTAGTTGGCAAATCCATCAAATGCATCTGCCGATCACTAAATCAGACCATATAAGTCCAATCCAGTGGGATTTATTTCATTTGTTCTAAAATGCTCATTTAGCATATTCAATGATGTTAAATAACTTCTCTCAGTTAAGGATATAAAGTTAAACGATCCGCGGTTTTAAATATCACATCTTCTGAATGGAAGGTAAAGTTGATTTATGAGTCATTTCCTTAAAAATATCAATAAATATCTGCCACTTCAAATAGTCCCCATTGAATTTAGAATTTCTCCTTTGGAAGAAGTATTACATACTGGATGTCATAGTCTGAACTGATATAGCTGTAGCAAAATATCTCCTATCCTCGTATCTAATAGTCTAGGGATCACTGAATTTTTATAAATTTAATCATCGATGCTTCTGATCTGAATCCTGTATTGGCCTATGCCCTTTTTGAAAACCTTGGCGAGTCTTATTAATCATTTTGTTCATTATTCGCTCGAAACTGTTTAGCAAAACATTTTGCTCACGAATCAAACCTCTATTACTAATTCTTCCTTATCAAAAAGATTATATCGATGCGAAAATCACTAAATCACTTAAATTCTTATTTTTGTAAGTTATTCATCAGAAAATGTTTGCCCCTTGAACAACTGCCAAATTATGGATATGTTAATTTCTCCATTCTACTAAAATACCTGCAGAGGACAACTAAATTGTAAACATGAATTAATACTCCTCATAAAAAAAAACATGAATGATGAATATCACAGTAAAACTACAAGTATTAAGTATTAACAAAATATATCTAATATTAGATGGAGAGTACCATATATTACTCACACTGATAAGAACAAATAACTTTTGTTAAAAATATCCAAAAAGGGTTATCTTAATCCAACACTAGCAGAAGTTACTGATCATGTGTGGAATGTAAAGCTTGCTCACAATAGAGAACGCCTCCGTTTTGCTATAATAGATTTATACTGGATAATAAATTGATTCAAAATCAATTGCGATATTGGCAAGTATACTTGAACTCTGAGATATACAGTAAACCGTCAGAATGAGTCGGCATATACATTTTAAGATCACGACCACACCTGCCGCTCCAGAAACTTCGGCCCTATAAATCTGAAATGCACATATCCTCCACAATTTGTAATTTGTTACAGGTAACGTCCCTAATGATCGCTAAAAAAGTGGATGGCCACGCTCACTCGAACTCCCTAAGCCGATACAACCGGTAGTGTAAAATGGTAAGACCATATAGATCACACAATTTGAAAAGCTAGAGTCACCAAAACTAAAAGGTACATTGCTATGCTATTGCTAAAAGTACGGATTGTGGATTAGAATGGAAATTTAGTTAATTTTCGTAATGAGAGTATTACACTTCGCTTACATTTAAGACAACGAAAATTAATTTTTTAGAATAAAAATGACTGATATCCTCCATCATCAACCACTCTGAGTTATACTGCAGAAGAAAGAAGGTCATTAAGGATAACACTCACAACCGAGAATATATTGTTTCTAAAGTCTTTGGGTCCAAAAAATGAGAGAACAATGACTAATTTATTAAATGTTCGAGAGAAACCCTATTCGGATGAGACTATAATTACAAAATAATATCATAGATTCTCTCCCAAACTGCATTCATTTAAGAGTAATGCTGAAGTTAGAATCACAATCCTGAAACAGGACTTATATGTACTACCCAGCGAGTTTAGTTTTGTTAACATTTATTGGCGAACAATGCGTCTACTCGAGGTCGTAAACTGAAAAACAACTGCATGATTTATCTTTTTGATGAGGTTCGATTTGAGTTGAATGGAATTGAAATTGATCGAAATAATATTTTTTGGCACTTCAGCAACCTTAAAAATCTATATTTGTTTGAATAAACCTAAAAGTCGCATGCTTCAGAATTCTGGTTGGTTTAATGAAAACGGAAACCAACTATCAAATTATGTATATTGTAATCCTGCTTGGATTTTGTGAAAATCCTGCTTGGATTTTGTGAAAACTATAACAAAGTATTACTAAATTGAAAAGTATCTTAAAGTTTGACCCAGTTCTAAATTAAATATTTTTGTAGTGAAATAATTAATTCAAGCGAACAGGTTAAGATCTGTACGGAGTCGTCGATGCTGAACGGGGCGCAAATTTGACCGACAGACGGTCATATTCTAGACAGACGTTTATATTAGCAGGTGAACTTTGAATCCTGCAGAATATCGATATCTTATTTGTATACGCTGTGAAACTGTGCGCTCGGATATGGCAAATCCTTCAAGTTATGGGCCCACTGATAAACAGATAAGAAAACGTTGACCATAAATATTGTAGCTGTGAAAAATGGCTGGTGCATTTATTAAAATTGAGCCACTGTGTGCGGAGAACTATGACACGTGGAAACTGCAGATGCGTGCTAGATTGGTGGAAAATGAACTATGACCATATGTTGATGGAACGAAAATTTGCTCAGAAAATGTGGCAGCTCGAGCAGTATGGAAAACATACGATGAGAAGGCGCGCGCGGACATATTATTATCGATTAGCCCATCGGAATTGGCTATAATTGAAGATTATAATTCGGCAAAAGAATGCTGGTTGAAATAGCAGGATCCATTTCAATCAAAGGGGCAGTGCGAAAAGCAAGCCTGCTAAACGTGTGGCATTGTCGCGAATGAACGAAGGCGGTAGTGCGCGCTAGCATGTAAATGAATTTTTCGACGCAGTGAAAAATTTAAAGAAATAGGTGTTGCTATATAGTTTGCCAAGGTTGGACATTTCGCGCGAAATTGTCGAAGCAACCCAAAGAAGAATATGAAAAGCAATATAAATGAACAGAAGAGTGCGGGCACTGCTGAAAACGTGGAACTTTCGCCAAGCGCGTTAGATATTGCCTTTATTTGCCGATGAGAAAAATGGCTTGTGGTGCCTCGATAGTGGTTGCATGGCACATATGAGTTCAAATAAGAGCAAGTTCCGATATTGCAAAAGTCGAAAAGACTTTACATTTGGCCAACATTAAGACCACACGGATTAGTGACATTGGTAATGCTAAAATCGCAGTTAAGAAACAGAAGCAACGAGTTCACTTAACGTTGAAAGATGATTTCAAATTTGATGTCAGTTTCCAAAATCACAGATAAGGATTTTGAAGTTAATTTTCTAAAAAAATAAGCACTTGTTATGAAAAATAACGAAGATTGGCTATGTGCCCAAAGATGCGGTAACTTTTATTACTTGAATGGCGAAGAGCATCAAGTGAATAGTGTAATGAATGGTGGTCAAAACAACCTTGATTTATGACATTATAGAATGGGACATCTGAATGAAAGCGATTTGAAAAATATTGCTAAAAGTGGTGAAGCCAACGGCATGAAAATGTGCGAGAATGGAAAATTGTCGATATGCGAAATCTGCATAAGCGAAAAGCAAACTGAAAGCATTTATAAAAGTGGAAACGAGAAACGACGGAACTATTGGAAATAGTTCACACCAATGTATGCGGCACAATGAGAACGCAGTCCCTGGGAGGATGTAAATACTTCGCAACTGTTATAGATGACTATTCGCGCTATTGTGAAGTTCACGTTCTTAAACAGAAATCAGAGTTATTCGAAGCTTTTAAAGTATATAAAGCTACAGCAGAAAACGGGTAGGAAGATAAAAGTACTTCAGTCAGATAACGGGACTGAATATTGCAACAAAGAGTTCGACAAGTATATGAAGGTGAACGGAATCCAGAGACGCCTTAACACAACACACGCCACAGCCAAATGGCTTAGTTGAGAGAAAGAATCGTACCCCTGGTCGAGATGGTACGCTGTATGTTGAAGCAATCCGGTGTGCCGCCAACATTTTGGGCAGAAGCAGTAAATGCAGTATGTTTCATCAGAAACAGATGTGTAACGCGCGGTCAATCCGGCGAGATTCCCCATACTTACTGGACGAAGAAAATTCCTACAGTGTCGCATTTACGTATATTTGGTACGAAGGTATATGCATTAATAAAGGGTTCAAATAAGAGTAAATGTGAATCAAGATCGGAAGAAAGCATAGTGGTCGGCTACTCAAATGCATCGAAAGCATATCGATTATATTTACCCGAAAAGCGTAAGGAAATAGTAAGAAAAGATGTCAAATTCTTGAATGTTCCAGGTTTCAAACGTGAGTACGCTGAGTTCTACGAACGTGATCAAAACCCAAACGGAGGTTTCGACATCAATATCTCGAGTAAACCTTGTGATGGGTCTACCAGCGACGATAACAGTTCAGTTGAGCGACCCAAGCAGAAGCTAGTTGAGCAGCAGCGTGGTAGAGGGCGTCCCAAGATCGAGAGGACATGCCAGCGTGGTAGCCCATGGAAAATAGCCTATCAACCACCAGCTCAGGTGATCAGCAACGATGAGCAGAGCAGCTCAAGCGACACATTCGAGGAATGCGAAATGGTATACATGGCTACGGCAGATGATCCAACTACACCGAAAAAGGCGAAAAGCCACAAACAGCGTCAGTTGGACAAGGGTAATTGAAGAGGAGTTTCTGGTACACATACACAACGCAGCATGGGAAAAAGTGGAACGCCCTAAGGATCAAAAGAGTATAGGTTGCAAAATGGTGTTTCGGACAAAAAACAATGGTGCCAGAGAGCTTCAATGATTTCATGGAAAAGTTGGAGTCGGGCAATCAATTGGAACGAATCATGATTCACTTCGAGCAGAGTACATGAAGACGACAGCGTAATGGCGGGCGGCGCTGTTATAAATGAGAGGCCCTGTATGAAGAAGGCGTTATACGGATTACGCCAGTCTAGTTTGCGTTGGTATTGTAGACTCACGACGAAGCTACAAGAAGTTGGATTGCAGCCCACCAAGCAGGATCAATTTTTGTTCGTGAAACGGCTGGGGAAGAAGATTCTCGTAGTATCCATTTACGTAGATTATTTGCTGTTGGCGTCAAATCATCCGGATTGGTTGCATCAGACCAAAGAAATCCTCGGAGATGCATTTTGTGTTTTTTTTTTATGTAGCATTTTATTTAAACATTAATCAACCTATTGAAAGGCTATAAAATATTGATTTGTAAAGGTATGAATGAAAAATAGCCGTGAATTAAAATCTATAACATAAACATAGAACTGATTTTAGCAGATAATAAATAACATTAAATATTAAATTTTTAGCACACTAATTTATCGCCCAACAGTCCAGAGGTTGCTGGTCTGGAGGCGCTTCAACCTCCTGCGCGTTGTATTTGACCCAAGTGTGCAAGCCAAAGGGTTGACGTTGTTATGCAACCGGTCATTATATCGACTAATATGTCGGTTAATTTGTTGTGTGACTATCGGTAGAGCGAAATCGTTGTGCAGCGTCTTGTTACTCACGTATGGGGGAGCACCAGAGATGTCTCTGAGTACCTTGTTCTGCAAGACTTGAATTTGGTTTGTCCAAGATTTTGCAGCTATGCCCCAAAATGGAATCCCATATATCCATGTGGGTGCGATGATGCTCCTGTACACCAGCAGCTTGTTGCTCAAGCTGAGTTAGCTAGATGGCCTCAGCAACCAGTTGAGTTTCGTATTTTTTTATCTACACGCTGCTGCCGTGATATTGATGAGTTTGCGCCAGGTAAGTTTCATGTCCAGATACATACCCAGGTAGCGAACATGGTACTCCTGAGTCAGTTGGACAGTTACCATTCCTGAGCGCAAACGTGCAGTGCTGAGACTTGCTCTCGTTGACGCAGATGTTCCACCGGTTGGCCCAAGTACTAAAGCCATCCAAGAACCGCATCTGCTCTCCAAGCAGTGGTGGAGTTAGCAAGGAACACAGTGTCATCCGCGTACGAGGCGTACGAGCGTGTTTCAGGCTACTGGGATCAGCAAGTCCGCGGTGTACAATGTGTACAAGGCAGATCCGAGCACTACCCTGCGCTACACCCGCTCTAATACGGCATATGTCTGATTGCTCGCCCCTAAGTTGAACCATAAAAGAACGGCCAAGTCAGTAAGACCTGAGCAGTAAATACTGCGCCGATGGTAGCAAGGACTTAAGCTTAAAAAGCGGACCATCATGCCATACGCGATAAAATGCCTGCTGGATATCCAGAAAGGCGGCAAAGCTCTACTGCTTATTTTCCAAGGCCTCAAAGACATGCTGTACTAGTCGATGAAGTTGCTCTGGTGTACCATGGTGATGCCTGAAGCCAAACTGATGATCAGGAATGGCCCTCTGGCAGCCACTTACTGCCGACAATCTTCCCAGAAATATTTTTTCAAATATCTTGGAGAAAGTGGACAGCAAGCTTATCGGTCGATATGACGACACAGGATTATCCGGCTTGCCAGGTTTCGGAATCATCGCAAACACAGCACTTCCACGGAGTGGAAAGGAGTTAAAATCGGAGACGCATTTGAGGTGAAAAATTTCGGGCCTGTGACAACTTGTCTAGGCATAGAAGTCCAGCAGGATCTGAAAGAGCATCGCATATTCCCTGCATTAGAAAAGTACATCGACGTTATATTAAAAAGATTCGAGATAACACCACATAGAAGCGAAATATACTTTGAAGCGAACAGAAGCTGCCGATGAAGCTGAATTGAGGAAGTACCCCTATCAGAACTTAATTGGCTCTCTTACGTTTCTTTCAGTTACAACTCGTCCAGATATTGCGTACGCCGTAAATTTAATGAGTCAGTTTAAATCATGTTATAACCCTGTTATTCAAGCGAACAGGTGAAGACCTGTACGGAGTCGTCGATGCTGAACGGGGCGCAAATTTGACCGGCAGACGGATTCTAGACAGACGTTTATATTAGCAGGTGCTGCTATAAGTTAAGAGGCACGAAAAAACGCACCGTCGCTTTGTAAAGCACAGAGTCCGAATACTTGGCAATGAGCGAGACAACAAAGGAGGTCTTATATTTGAAGGCCATACTCAAAAGAATTGGCAGAAGATGTGATTCGGTTCTACTCCTAAACAACAACCAAATCGCTCAAAAATTGGTTAAAGGCTTTGGTTTTCATCCGCGCATAAAACACATCGATGTGCGTCACCATTTCATCCAGCAGATGTACTAACGAAGGGTCTAAGCAGTGCCAAGCATCATGGTTGCATTTCTTCATTGGGCGTCACTAGTATTTAAGGTTAACAGAATGGTTACCTCGAGAGGGCGTGTTGTAAATGTGACTCTAATGTTTGAAATGTAACAATCTAACAACCCTTATTTAGCTTATCTTAAGTTTTGCATTGTTCCTTCGTTCGCCTGTACTCAGATATTAATTTCTCAATAGTTCTGTACCCACTCCATTCTAGAATGCCGAATTAGTCGCGTCGTTAGAGAAATAAAAACTTTAATTGCTGCATAAAATCGTTATCTTATTTGTATACGCTGTGAAACTGTGCGATCAGATCTAGCAAATCCAACACAATTATTTCAAATTAGTGTGCTCTTATTTCAAACAATGTGCACTATAAAAAGGGAGAGAAGAAAGCACACGAAGAAGATACCAGCACGTGGCAAACGTAAGTGCGAAGTACCTACGAAGTTTACATAAAAAGTACTATAACTGTAGTGTGGGAAAACATTAATGTAAGAGGTTTCCTAAGAGTTCTGTCCATTGACAAAGAGAAGTGAGAATTTTCTTTCCACTTAGCTTGCACAACAGTGCGGCAGCTGCAATCTGATCTTCCACTTGATTCTAGCACATAGGATACAGGATACACAATCGCATAAGCGCACAATCTCCTTCTTAAAAAACATAATCACGTACACACACACAAGTGCTGATAAGTCATCCTCCACCTGACCCAATAAAAAGGGTCATAAGTCTATAAGTCTAAGTGATCCAAAATCACACATTTTTTCTAAAAAAAAAGGTTACACACCTGTCACTCCATCACCCAAAAGCAGTAAATTAACTGCAAGAATGAAAAAATTAAAAATCAAAAGCAATAATCCACTTCCTGTCATCTAATCCCTATTTCCCTACAACAGATTTCATAAAACGTGGAAGATTTTGAGAGTATTGTCCAAAAGATAATGAAGTAAAGTAATATTATTATAATGGTATGGTGGGTAAAGAAGAGGGGCAACCATCATCTATGCTCCCTATAATAGACCTAGCAGTAGCTCAGGATAGTTTAAATGGCGTGTCGGCGCCACTACGATTCGAGCATATAACTTCAGTAGCACAGGTTGTTACTTTGTTTATAATCGCGCAATCCGAACCAGGACAATACGTAGATCGGCTTAGTTGGCAAATCCATCAAATGCATCTGCCGATCACTAAATCAGACCATATAAGTCCAATCCAGTGGGATTTATTTCATTTGTTCTAAAATGCTCATTTAGCATATTCAATGATGTTAAATAACTTCTCTCAGTTAAGGATATAAAGTTAAACGATCCGCGGTTTTAAATATCACATCTTCTGAATGGAAGGTAAAGTTGATTTATGAGTCATTTCCTTAAAAATATCAATAAATATCTGCCACTTCAAATAGTCCCCATTGAATTTAGAATTTCTCCTTTGGAAGAAGTATTACATACTGGATGTCATAGTCTGAACTGATATAGCTGTAGCAAAATATCTCCTATCCTCGTATCTAATAGTCTAGGGATCACTGAATTTTTTATAAATTTAATCATCGATGCTTCTGATCTGAATCCTGTATTGGCCTATGCCCTTTTGAAAACCTTGGCGAGTCTTATTAATCATTTTGTTCATTATTCGCTCGAAACTGTCTAGCAAAACATTTTGCTCACGAATCAAACCTCTATTACTAATTCTTCCTTATCAAAAAGATTATATCGATGCGAAAATCACTAACTCACTTAAATTCTTATTTTTGTAAGTTATTCATCAGAAAATGTTTGCCCCTTGAACAACTGCCAAATTATGGATATGTTAATTTCTCCATTCTACTAAAATACCTGCAGAGGACAACTAAATTGTAAACATGAATTAATACTCCTCATAAAAAAAAAAATGAATGATGAATATCACAGTAAAACTACAAGTATTGAGTATTAACAAAATATATCTAATATTATATCGAGAGTCATTATATCGACTCATATGTAGAGCGAAATCGTTGTGCAGCGTCCTGTTACTCACGTATGGGGGAGCACCAGAGATGTCTCTGAGTACCTTGTTCTGCAAAACTTCAATTTGGTTTATCCAAGATTTGGTAGCTGTGCCCCAAAATGGAATCCCATATATCCATGTGGGTGCGATGATGCTCCTGTACACCAGCAGCTTGTTGCTCAAGCTGAGTTAGCTAGATGGCCTCAGCAACCAGTCGAGTTTCGTATTTTTTTATCTACACGCTGCTGCCATGATATTGATGAGTTTCCGCCAGGTAATTTTCATGTCCAGACACATACCCAGGTAGCGAACATGGTACTCCTGAGTCAGTTGGACAGTTACCATTCCTGAGCGCAAACGTGCAGTGCTGATGCTCCCGTTGACGCAGATGTTCCACCGGTTGGCCCAAGTACTAAAGCTATCCAAGAACCGCATCTGCTCTCCAAGCAGTGGTGGAGTTAGCAAGGGACACAGTGTCATCCGCGTACGAGGCGTACGAGCGTGTTTCTGGCTACTGGGATCAGCAAGTCCGCGGTGTACAATGTGTACAAGGCAGATCTGAGGACACTACCCTGCGGTACACCCCCTCTAATACGGCATACGTCTGATTGCTCGCCCGTAAGTTGAACCATAAAAAGAACGGCCAAGTCAGTAAGACCTGAGCAGTAAATACTGCGCCGATGGTAGCAAGAACTTAAGTTTAAAAAGCAGGCCATCATGCCATTGGATATCCAGAAAGGCGGCAAAGCTCTACTGCTTATTTTCCAAGGCCTCAAAGACATGTTGTACTAGTCGATGAAGTTGCTCTGGTGTACCATGGTGATGCCTGAAGCCAAACTGATGATCAGGAATGGCCCTCTGGCATCCACTTACTGCCGACAATCTTCACAGAAATAATTTTTCAAATATCTTGGAGAAAGTGGACAGCAAGCTTATCGGCCGATATGACGACACACGATTATCCGGCTTGCCAGGTTTCGGAATCTTCGCAAACACAGCGCACTTCCACGGAGTGGGAAAGGAGTTAAAATCGGAGACGCATTTGAGATGAAAAATTTCGGGCCTGTGACAACTTGTCTAGGCATAGAAGTCCAGCAGGATCTGAAAGAGCATCGCATATTCCCTGCATTGGAAAAGTACATCGACATTATATTGAAAAGATTCGAGATAACACCACATAGAAGCGAAATGTATTTTGAAGCGAACAGAAGCTGCCGATGAAGCTGAATTGAGGAAGTACCCCTATCAGAACTTAATTGGCTCTCTTACGTTTCTTTCAGTTACAACTCGTCCAGATATTGCGTACGCCGTAAATTTAATGAGTCAGTTTAAATCATGTTATATCCCTGTTATTCAAGCGAACAGGTGAAGACCTGAACGGAGTCGTCGATGCTGATTTGACCGGCAGACGGATTCTAGACAGACGTTTATATTAGCAGGTGTTGCTATAAGTTAAGAGGCACGAAAAAAACGCACCGTCGCTTTGTAAAGCACAGAGTCCGAATACTTGGCAATGAGCGAAACAACAAAGGAGGTCTTATATTTGAAGGCCATACTCAAAAGAATTGGCAGAAGATGTGATTCGGTTCTGCTCCTAAACGACAACCAAATCGCTCAAAAATTGGTTAAAGGCTTTGGTTTTCATCCACGCACAAAACACATCGATGTGCGCCACCATTTCATCCAGCAGATGTACTAACGAAGGGTCTAAGCAGTGCCAAGCATTATTCATTGGGCGTCACTAGTATTTAAGGTTAACAGAATTGTTACCTTGAAAGGGCGTGTAGCAAATGTGACTCTAATGTTTGCACTGTAACAATCTGGCAACCCTTATTTTGCTTATCTTAAGTTTTGCATTGTTCCTACGTTCGCCTGTACTCAAATATTAATATCACAGTAGTTCTGTACCCACTCCGTTTTAGACTGCCGAATTAGTTGCGTCGTTAGACAAATAAAAACTTTGATTCCCACAGAATATCGTTATCTTATTTGTATACGCTGTGAAACTGTGCGATCAGATCTAGCAAATCCAACACAATTATTTCAAATTAGTGTGCTCTTATTTCAAACAATGTGCACTATAAAAAGGGAGAGAAGAAAGCACACGAAGAAGATACCAGCACGTGGCAAACGTAAGTGCGAAGTACCTACGAAGTTTACATAAAAAGTACTATAACTGTAGTGTGGGAAAACATTAATGTAAGAGGTTTCCTAAGAGTTCTGTCCATTGACAAAGAGAAGTGAGAATTTTCTTTCCACTTAGCTTGCACAACAGTGCGGCAGCTGCAATCTGATCTTCCACTTGATTCTAGCACATAGGATACAGGATACACAATCGCATAAGCGCACAATCTCCTTCTTACAAAACATAATCACGTACGCACACACAAGTGCTGATAAGTCATCCTCCACCTGATGACCCAATAAAAAGGGTCATAAGTCTATAAGTCTAAGTGATCCAAAATCACACATTTTTTTTTAAAAAAAAGGTTACACACCTGTCACTCCATCACCCAAAAGCAGTAAATTAACCTCAAGAATGAAAAAATTAAAAATCAAAAGCAATAATCCACTTCCTGTCATCTAATCCCTATTTCCCTACAACAGATTTCATAAAACGTGGAAGATTTTGAGAGTATTGTCCAAAAGATAATGAAGTAAAGTAATATTATTATAATGGTATGGTGGGTAAAGAAGAGGGGCAACCATCATCTATGCTCCCTATAATAGACCTAGCAGTAGCTCAGGATAGTTTAAATGGCGTGTCGGCGCCACTACGATTCGAGCATATAACTTCAGTAGCACAGGTTGTTACTTTGTTTATAATCGCGCAATCCGAACCAGGACAATACGTAGATCGGCTTAGTTGGCAAATCCATCAAATGCATCTGCCGATCACTAAATCAGACCATATAAGTCCAATCCAGTGGGATTTATTTCATTTGTTCTAAAATGCTCATTTAGCATATTCAATGATGTTAAATAACTTCTCTCAGTTAAGGATATAAAGTTAAACGATCCGCGGTTTTAAATATCACATCTTCTGAATGGAAGGTAAAGTTGATTTATGAGTCATTTCCTTAAAAATATCAATAAATATCTGCCACTTCAAATAGTCCCCATTGAATTTAGAATTTCTCCTTTGGAAGAAGTATTACATACTGGATGTCATAGTCTGAACTGATATAGCTGTAGCAAAATATCTCCTATCCTCATATCTAATAGTCTAGGGATCACTGAATTTTTTATAAATTTAATCATCGATGCTTCTGATCTGAATCCTGTATTGGCCTATGCCCTTTTGAAAACCTTGGCGAGTCTTATTAATCATTTTGTTCATTATTCGCTCGAAACTGTTTAGCAAAACATTTTGCTCACGAATCAAACCTCTATTACTAATTCTTCCTTATCAAAAAGATTATATCGATGCGAAAATCACTAAATCACTTAAATTCTTATTTTTGTAAGTTATTCATCAGAAAATGTTTGCCCCTTGAACAACTGCCAAATTATGGATTTGTTAATTTCTCCATTCTACTAAAATACCTGCAGAGGACAACTAAATTGTAAACATGAATTAATACTCCTCATAAAAAAAAACATGAATGATGAATATCACAGTAAAACTACAAGTATTAAGTATTAACAAAATATATCTAATATTAGATGGAGAGTACCATATATTACTCACACTGATAAGAACAAATAACTTTTGTTAAAAATATCCAAAAAGGGTTATCTTAATCCAACACTAGCAGAAGTTACTGATCATGTGTGGAATGTAAAGCTTGCACACAATAGAGAACGCCTCCGTTTTGCTATAATAGATTTATACTGGATAATAAATTGATTCAAAATCAATTGCGATATTGGCAAGTATACTTGAACTCTGAGATATACAGTAAACCGTCAGAATGAGTCGGCATATACATTTTAAGATCACGACCACACCTGCCGCTCCAGAAACTTCGGCCCTATAAATCTGAAATGCACATATCCTCCACAATTTGTAATTTGTTACAGGTAACGTCCCTAATGATCGCTAAAAAAGTGGATGGCCACGCTCACTCCGACTCCCTAAGCCGATACAACCGGTAGTGTAAAATGGTAAGACCATATGGATCACACAATTTGAAAGCTAGAGTCACCAAAACTAAAAGGTACATTGCTATGCTATTGCTAAAAGTACGGATTGTGGATTAGAATGGAAATTTAGTTAATTTTCGTAATGAGAGTATTACACTTCGCTTACATTTAAGACAACGAAAATTAATTTTTAGAATAAAAATGACTGATATCCTCCATCATCAACCACTCTGAGTTATACTGCAGAAGAAAGAAGGTCATTAAGGATAACACTCACAACCGAGAATATATTGTTTCTAAAGTCTTTGGGTCCAAAAATGAGAGAACAATGACTAATTTATTAAATGTTCGAGAGAAACCCTATTCGGATGAGACTATAATTACAAAATAATATCATAGATTCTCTCCCAAACTGCATTCATTTAAGAGTAATGCTGAAGTTAGAATCACAATCCTGAAACAGGACTTATATGTACTACCCAGCGAGTTTAGTTTTGTTAACATTTATTGGCGAACAATGCGTCTACTCGAGGTCGTAAACTGAAAAACAACTGCATGATTTATCTTTTTGATGAGGTTCGATTTGAGTTGAATGGAATTGAAATTGATCGAAATAATATTTTTTGGCACTTCAGCAACCTTAAAAATCTATATTTGTTTGAATAAACCTAAAAGTCGCATGCTTGAGAATTCTGGTTGGTTTAATGAAAACGGAAACCAACTATCAAATTATGTACATTGTAATCCTGCTTGGATTTTGTGAAAATCCTGCTTGGATTTTGTGAAAACTATAACAAAGTATTACTAAATTGAAAAGTATCTTAAAGTTTGACCCAGTTCTAAATTAAATATTTTTGTAGTGAAATAATTAATTCAAGCGAACAGGTTAAGATCTGTACGGAGTCGTCGATGCTGAACGGGGCGCAAATTTGACCGACAGACGGTCATATTCTAGACAGACGTTTATATTAGCAGGTGAACTTTGAATCCTGCAGAATATCGTTATCTTGTTTGTATACGCTGTGAAACTATGCGCTCGGATATGGCAAATCTTTCAAGTTATGGGCCCACTGATAAACAGATAAGAAAACGTTGACAATAAATATTGTAGCTGTGAAAAATGGCTGGCGCATTTATTAAAATTGAGCCACTGTGTGCGGAGAACTATGACATGTGGAAACTGCAGATGCGTGCTAGATTGGTGGCAAATGAACTATGACCATATGTTGATGGAACGAAAATTTGTCCCGAAAATGATGTAGATCGAGCAGTATGGAAAACATACGATGAGAAGGCGCGCGCGGACATATTATTATCGATTAGCCCATCGGAATTGGCTATAATTGAAGATTATAATTCGGCAAAAGAATACTGGTTGAAATTGCAGGAGCCATTTCAATCAACGGTGTCCAGTGCGAAAAGCAACCCTGCTAAACGAGTAGGATTGTCGCGAATGAACGAGGGCGCTAGTGCGCGCCAGCACGTAAATGAATTTTTCGACGCAGTGACAAATTTAAAGAAATAGGTGTTGCTATATAGTTTGCCAAGGTTGGACATTTCGCGCGAAATTGTCGAGGCAACCCAAAGAAGAATATGAAACGCACTATAAATGAACAGAACAGTGCGGGCACTGCAGAAAACGGGGAACTTTCGCTAAACGCGTTAGATATTGCCTTTATTTGCCGATGAGAAAAATGGCTTGTGGTGCCTCGATAGTGGTTGCATGGCACATATGAGTTCAAATAAGAGCATGTTCCGATATTGCAAAAGTCGAAAAGACTTTACATTTGGCCAACAATAAGACCACACGGATTAGTGACATTGGTAATGCTAAAATCGCAGTTAAGAAACAGAAGCAACGAGTTCACTTAACGTTGAAAGATGATTTGAAATTTGATGTCAGTTTCCAAAATCACAGACAATGGTTTTCAAGTAAATTTTCGGAAAAAATAAGCACTTGTTATGAAAAATAACGAAGATTGGCTATGTGCCCAAAGATGCGGTAACTTTTATTACTTGAATGGCGAAGAGCATCAAATGAATATTGTAATGAATGGAGGTCAAAACAACCTTGACATATGGCATTATAGAATGGGACATCTGAATGAAAGCGATTTGAAAAATATGTCTAAAAGTGGTAAAGCCTATGGCATGAAAATGTGCGAGAATGGAAAATTGTCGAAATGCGAAATCTGCATAAGCGAAAAGCAAACTGAAAGCATTTATAAAAGTGGAAACGAAAAACGACAGAACCATTGGAAATAGTTCACACCAATGTATGCGGCACAATGAGAACGCGGGCCCTGGGAGGATGTAAATACTTCGCAACTTTTATAGATGACTATTCGCGCTATTGTGAAGTTCAAGTTCTTAAACAGAAATCAGAGTTATTCGAAGCTTTTAAAGTATATAAAGTATATACAGCAGAAAATTTTACGGGTAAGAAGATCAAAGTACTTCAGTCAGATAACGGGACTGAAGGTGAACGGAATCCAGAGACGCCTTAACACAACACACGCCACAGCCAAATGGCTTAGTTGAGAGAAAGAATCGTACCCTGGTCGAGATGGTACGCTGTATGTTGAAGCAATCCGGTGTGCCGCCAACATTTTGGGCAGAAGCAGTAAATGCAGTATGTTTCATCAGAAACAGATGTGTAACGCGAGGTCAATCCGGCGAGATTCCCCATACTTACTGGACGAAGAAAATTCCTACAGTGTCGCATTTACGTATATTTGGTACGAAGGTATATGTATTAAAAAAGGGTTCAAATAAGGGTAAATTTGATTCAAGATCGGAAGAATGCATAGTGGTTGGGTACTCAAATACATCGAAAGAATATCGATTATATTTACCCGAAAAGCGTAAGGTCATAGTAAGAAAAGATGTCAAATTCTTGAATGTTCCAGGTTTCAAAAGTGAGTACGCTGAGTTCTACGAAAGTGACCAAAACTCAAACGGAGGTTTCGACACAACGGTGTATGGGAAAAAGTGGAACGCCCTAAGGATCGAAAGATTATAGGTTGCAAAATGGTGTTTCGGACAAAAGACAATGGTGCAGGGAGCTTCAATGATTTCGGGCAATCAATTGGAACGAAGCAGAGTACATGCAAATGACAGCGTAATGGCGGGCGGCGCTGTTATAAATGAGAGGCCCTGTATGAAGAAGGCGTTATACGGATTACGCCAGTCTAGTTTGCGTTGGTATTGTAGACTCACGACGAAGCTACAAGAAGGTGGATTAGAGCCCACGAAGCAGTATCCGTTTTTGTTCGTCAAACGGCTGGGGAAGAAGATTCTCCTAGTATCCATTTACGTAGATTATTTGCTGTTGGCGTCAGATCATTCGGATTGGTTGCCTCAGACCAAAGAAATCCTCGGAGACGCATTTTGTGTTTCCTTTTTTATGTGGCATGTTATTTAAACATTAATCAACCTATTGAAAGGCTATAAAACATTGATTTGTAAAGGTATGATTGAAAAATAGCCGTGAATTAAAATCTATAACATAAACATAGAACTGATTTTAGCAGATAATAAATAACATTAAATATTACATTTTTAGCACACTAATTTATCGCCCAACAGACCAGAGGTTGCTGGTGTGGAGGCGCTTCAACCTCCTGCCCGTTGTATTTGCCCCAAGTGTGCAAGCCAAAGGGTTCACGTGGTTATGCAACCGGTCATTATATCGACTAATATGTCGGTTAATTTGTTGTGTGGCTGTCGGTGCAGCGTCCTCTTACTCACGAATGGGGGAGCATCAGAGATGTCTCTGAGTACCTTGTTCTGCAAGACTTGAATTTGGTTTATCCAAGATTTTGCAGCTGTGCCCCAAAATGGAATCCCATATATCCATGTGGGTGCGATGATGCTCCTGTACACCAGCAGCTTGTTGCTCAAGCTGAGTTAGCTAGATGGCCTCAGCAACCAGTTGAGTTTCGTATTTTTTTATCTACACGCTGCTGCCGTGATATGGATGAGTTTGTTGTCCAGATACATACCCAGGTAGCGAAAATGGTACTCCTGAGTCAGTTGGACAGTTCCCATTCCTGAGCGCAGACGTGCAGTGCTGAGACTTGCTCTTGCACACACTGCTTGACGCAGATGTTCCACCGGTTGGCTCAAGTACTAAAGCCATCCAAGAACCGCATCTGCTCTCCAAGCAGTGGTGGAGTTAGCAAGGAACACAGTGTCATCCGTGTACGTGGCAAGCAGCGTGTTTCTGGCTACTGGGATCAGCAAGTCCGCGGTGTGCAATGTGTACAAGGCAGGTCCAAGGACACTACCCTGCGGTACCCCGCTCTAATGCGGCATATGTTTGATTGCTCGCCCCTAACTTGAACCATATAAGAACGGCCAAGTAAGACCTGAGCAGTAAATACTGCGCCGATGGTAGCAGGGACTTAAGCTTAAAAAGCAGGCCAACATGCCATACGCGATAAAATGCCTACTGGATATCCAGAAAGGCGGCAGAGCTGTACTGCTTATTTTCCAAGGCCTCAAGGACATGCTGTACTCGTCGATGAACTAGCTCTGGCGTACCGTGGTGATGCCTGAAGCCAAACTGATGATCAGGAATGGCCCTCTGGCAGCCACTTACTGCCGACAATCTTCCCAGAAATATTTTTTCAAATATCTTGGAGAAAGTGGACAGCAAGCTTATCGTTCTATATGACGACACAAGATTATCCGGCTTGCCAGGTTTCGGAATCATCGCAATCACAGCGCACTTCCACGCAGTGAGAAAGGAGTTAAAATCGGAGACGCATTTCAGATGAAAAATCTCGGGCCAGTGACAACTTTTCTAGGCATAGAAGTCCAGCAGGATCTGAAAGAGCATCGCATATTCCTTGCATTGGAAAAGTACATCGACGTTATATTGAAAAGTTTCGGGATAACACCCATAGAAGCGAAATGTACTTTGAAGCGAACAGGGGCGCAAATTTGACCGACAGACGGTCATATTCTAGACAGGCGTTTATATTAGCAGGTGCTGCTATAAGTTGGGAGGCACGAAAAATACGCACCGTCGCTTTTTCAAGCACAGAGTCCGAATACTTGGCAATGAAAGAAGCAACAATGGACGTCTTATACTTGAAGGCCATACTCAAAAGAATTGGCTGAAGATCTGATTCGATTCTGCTCCTAAACGACAACCAAATCGCTCAAAAATTGGTTAAAGGCTTTGGTTTTCATCCGCGCACAAAACACATCGATGTGCGTCACCATTTCATCCAGCAGATGTACTAACGAAGGGACTAAGCAGTGCCAAGCATCATGGTTGCATCTCTTCAGTGGGCGTCACTAGTATTTAAGGTTAACAGAATTGTTACCTTGAGAGGGCGTGTTGCAAATGTGACTCTAATGTTTGAAATATAACAATCTAACAACCCTTATTTAGCTTATCTTAAGTTTTGCATTGTTCCTTCGTTCGCCTGTACTCAAATATTAATTTCTCAATAGTTCTGTACCCACTCCATTTCAGAATGCCAAATTAGTCGCGTCGTTAGAGAAATAAAAACTTTGGTTTCTGCAGAAAATCGTTATCTTATTTGTATACGCTGTGAAACTGTGCGATCAGATCTAGCAAATCCAACACAATTATTTCAAATTTGTGTGCTCCTATTTCAAACAATGTGCACTATAAAAAGGGAGAGAAGAAAGCACACGAGGAAGATACCAGCAGGTGGCAAACGTAAGTGCGAAGTACCTACGAAGTTTACATAAAAAGTACTATAATTGTAGTGTGGGAAAACATTAATGTAAGAGGTTTCCTAAAAGTTATGTCCATTGACAAAGAGAAGTGAGAATTTTCTTTCCACTTAGCTTGCACAACAGTTCGGCAGCTGCAATCTGATCTTCCACTTGATTCTAGCACATAGGATACAGGATACACAATCGCATAAGCGCACAATCTCCTTCTTAAAAAATATAATCACGTACGCACACGCAAGTGCTGATAAGTCATCCTCCACCTGATGCCAACCCAATAAAAAGGATCATAAGTCTATAAGTCTATAAGTCTAAATGATCCAAAATCACACATTTTTTCTAAAAAAAAAGGTTACACACCTCTCACTCCATCACCCAAAGGCGGTAAATTAACTGCAAGAATGAAGAAATTGAAAATCAAAAGCAATAATCCACTTCCTGTCATATAATCCCTATTTCCCTACAACTGATATCATAAAAACGTGGAAGATTTTGAGAGTATTGTCCAAGGGATGATGAAATAAAGTAATATTATTATCATGGTATGGTGGGTAAAGAAGAGGGGCAATCATCATCTATGCTCCCTATAATAGACCTAGTAGTAGCTCAGGATAGTTTAAATGGCGTGTCGGCGCCACTAAGACTCGAGCATATAACTTCAATAGCATTATAATCGCGCAAGCCGAACCAGAACAATACGCAGTTCGGCTTAATTGGCAAATCCATCAAATGCATCTGCCGATCACTACATCAGAAATTATAAGTCTAATCCAGTGGGAAAAGTTTATATACAAATAAAATAACCACAACGCCGTACACAAAAATGTACCCTCATTTCTTGTTGTAGATTTGTCTACTAATTTATTGATCAATGGGTTATTTGGCACTCATTTGTTCTAAAATGCTCCTTTAGCATATTCAATGTTTGGAAATAGGGCGGAAATCACTAAATCACTAAAATTCTTATTTTTGTTAGTTATTCATCAGAAAATGTTTGCCCGTGCAAACTGCCAAATTATGGATATATTAATTTCTCCATTCTACTAAAATACCTGCAGAGGACAACTAAATTGTAAACATGAATTAATACTCCTCATAAAAAAAACATGAATGATGAATATCACAGTAAAACTACAAGTATTGAGTATTAACAAAATATATCTAATATTAGATGGAGAGTACCATATATTACTCACACTGATAAGAACAAATAACTTTTGTTAAAAATAACCAAAAAGGGTTATCTTAATCCAAAATTAGCAGAAGTTACTCATCATTTATGGAATGTAAAGCTTGCAGACAATAGAGAACGCCTCCACTTTATTATAATAGATATATACTGGATAATAAATTGATTCAAAATCAATTGCGAGATATACAGTTACTATATGAAGCAGTCTGAACCGTTGTTAACACCTAGAAAATTAAAAAAAAAAAACACCGATTGTTGTTATAGATCTAAAGCATCACAATGAGTCGGCATAAACATTTTAAGACCACGCCCACACCTGCCGCCCCAGGAACTTCGGCCCTATAAATCTGAAATGCACATATCCTCCACAATTTGTAATTTGTTACAGGTAACTCCCCTAATGATCGCTAAACAATTAGATGGCCACGCTCACTCCGACTCCCTAAACCTATACAACCGGTAGTGTAAAATGATAAGACCATATAGATCACACAATTTTATAGCTAGAGTCACCAAAACTAAAGGTACATTGCTATGCTATTGCTAAAAATACGGATTGTGTATTAGAATGGAAATTTAGTTAATTTTCGTAATGAGAGTATTACACTTCGCTTACATTTAAGAAAACGCGCCTTAATTTTTAGAATAAAAATGACTGCTATCCTCCATCATCAACCACTCTGAGTTATACTGCAGAAGAGAGAATGTCATTAAGGATAACACACAACCGAGAATATATTGTTTTTAAAGTCTTTTGGTCCAAAAATGAGAGAACAATGACTAATTTATTAAATGTTCGAGATTACAAAATAATATCATAGATACTCTCCCAAACTGCATTCATTTAAGAGTAATGCTGAAGTTAGAATCACAATCCTGAAACAGGACTTATATGTACTACCCAGCGAGTTTAGTTGTCGTAAACTGAAAAACAACTGCATGATTTATCTTTTTGATGAGGTTCGATTTGAGTTGAATGGAATTGAAATTGATCGAAATAATATTTTTGCCACTTCAACAATCTTAAAAATCTATATTTCTTTGAATAAACCTAAAAGTCTCATGCTTGAGAATTCTGGTTGGTTTAATGAAAACGGAAAGCAACTATCAAATTATGTATATTGTAATTATTACTCTATTCCTTTAAAATACCTGCTTGGATTTTGTGAAAACTATAACAAAGTATTACTAAATCGTAAAGTGTCTTAAACTTTGATCTAGTTCTAAATTAAATATTTTTGTAGTGAAATAATTAGTTTAAACTGTTTCTTAGCTCCATCCCGTTCGAGCTTCTGTGTATTTTATTCGCTCTACGTCTGATGCGTATAATGTACTGAGAAACATGATTAAGATTCTTCCTTAAATAGCATTCGCAATTCAATCTCCATTGATACAACTATTCAATTAATATGGGCATATGGAAATTCAAGAAAAAAGTGTGGCTTTTTTCAATCACTAGACAATTTACACCAATAGTTCGGATGCAGCAACATAAACGTAATTTCATTGGACTTGGAAAAGTGGAATGGATTAAATTATTGAGGTTTAATGTTTATATCTAGCTAAGGCTTGAGCAGTTTGAGTTATTGATGCCTGACGTAATAATTGATAATCCTATTCGATAAGCAATTCATATTCATTTTAAGTCTGTATGGAAATAAAATTGGATTTGATAGTGAATTATGGAGAGCCTTCGATAGATTTGGGACATTTACACATTATTCTTATGTTGGACCACTTTGCTTAGAAACCAAATTTGTAATATATATATAATAACTATATTATCCCAAAATGTTTAAATATGGGGAAATATGAAGCAAAATTTTTAGATTTAGATGCATCTTATTTGTTGCAAATATGACTAATGTTTACAATGTAACAATCTGGCAACCCTTATTTAGCTTATCTTAAGTTTTGCATTGTTGCTTCGTTCGCATGTACTCAAATATTAATTTCACAATAGTTCTGTACCCACTCCGTTTTAGACTGCCGAATGAAAACTTTAACTCCTGTAGAATATCGTTATCTTGTTTGTATACGCTGTGAAACTGTGCGCTTGGATATGGCAAATCCTACAGGTTATGGGCCCACTGATAAATAAATAAGAAAACGTTGACAATAAATAGTGTAGCTGTGAAAAATGGCTAGCGCATTTATTAAAATTGAGCCACTGTGTGCGGAGAACTATGATACGTGGAAACTACAGATGCGTTCTAGATTGGTGGAAAATGAACTATGACCATATGTTGATGGAACGAAAATTTGCTCAGAAAATGTGGCAGTATGCGGCAAACATACGATGAGAAGGCGCGCGCGGACATATTATTATCGATTAGCCCATCGGAATTGGCTATAATTGAAGATTATAATTCGGCAAAAGAATATGTTAGCATTTATTGCCATTTCAATATACTGTGCCTGACTCGAAAAGTTCAAGAAAATGCATTGTCGATAGACGAACTTGAACCATCCGATGTGCTCGCTCAAAATTTAAAGTTAGAATTTTGTGAAAATAAAAAAATTGAAGAAGAACAAAAGCAAGTTTCGCCAATGTTGGAAATTGTCGAAGACCCAAAAGAAAGAATATGAAACGCACTATAAATGCAGACAGTGAAAAAACGGCAACAAAAAATAGGCTTGGTTGCATGGCAAATATGCATCAAATAGGAGCGCAAAAGTGGTTTTGAGCAAATTGTTGAAGCTAAAACCAAAGAAGAATATGAAACAAATACAATGAATAGCGCCAAAATTGATGCAGTTCAAAATACAGACAATGGAGAAGTTTTCGGCACTTGTTATGAAAAATAACGAAGATTGGCTATGTGCCCAAAGATGCGGTAACTTGTATTACTTGAATGGCGAAGAGCATCAAATGAATATTGTAATGAATGATGGTCAAAACAACCTTGATCTATGGCATTATAGAATGGGACATCTGAATGAAAGCGATTTGAAAAATATGTCTAAAAGTGGTAATGCTTATGGCATGAAAATGTGCGAGAATGGAAAATTGTCGAAATGCGAAATCTGCATAAGCGAAAAGCAAACTGAAAGCATTTATAAAAGTGGAAACGAAAAACGACAGAACCATTGGAAATAGTTCACACCGATGTATGCGGTACAATGAGAACGCAGTCCCTGGGAGGATGTAAATACTTCGCAACTTTTGTAGATGACTGTTCGCGCTATTGTGAAGTTCACGTACTTTTTTTTTTTTTTTTTTTATGTAGCAATTTATTTAAACATTAATCAACCTATTGAATGGCTATAAAACATTGAATTGTAAAGGTATGAAAGAAAAAATGGCAGTGAATTAAAATCTATAACATAAACATTGAACTGTTTTTGGCAGATAATAAATAACATTAAATATTACATTTGTAGCACATTAATTTATCGCCCAACAGTCCATAGGTCGCTGGTGTGGAGGCGCTTCAACCTCCTGCGCGTTGTATTTGACCCAAGTGTGCAGGCCAAAGGGTTTACGTGGTTGTGCAACCGGTCATTATACCGACTCGTATGCCTGTTGATTTGTTGTCTTACTGTCAGTAGAGCGAAGTCGTTGTGCAGCGTCCTATTACTCACGTAAGGGGGAGCACCAGAGATGTCTCTGAGCACCTTGTTCTGCAAAACTTGAATTTGATTAGTCCAAGATTTTGCAGCTGTGCCTCAAAATGGAATACCATATGTCCATGTAGGCACGATGATGCTCCTATAGACCAACAGCTTGTTGCTCAAGCTGAGTTTGCTTGATGGCTTCAGCAACCAGTTGAGTTTAGTTGTTTTGGATCTACACGCTGCTGCCGTGATGTGGATGTGTTTCCGCCAGGTAAGTTTTCTGTCCAAAAACATACCCAGGTAGCGAACATGGTTCTCCTGAAGTATAACCGTGTTGTTAAGTCGGACAGTTGGACAATTACCATTCCTGAGCGCAAACGTGCAGTGCTGAGACTTGCTCCCATTGACGCAGATGTTCCACCGGTTGGCCCAATTACTAAAACCATCCAAGAACCTCTGCGTAACCGCAGCTGCTCCCCAAGCAGTGGTAGAGTTAGCAAGGAACACAGTGTCATCCGCGTATGTGGCAAGCAGCGTGTTTCTGGCTACTGGTATCGCCAAGTCCGCGGTGTGCAATGTGTACAAGGCAGGTCCAAGGACACTACCCTGGTACCCCCGCTCTAATGCGGCATATGTTTGATTGCTCGCCCCTAACTTGAACCATATAAGAACGGCCAAGTAAGACCTGAGCAGTAAATACTGCGCCGATGGTAGCCAGGACTTAAGCTTAAAAAGCAGGCCATCATGCCATACGCGATAAAATGCCTACCGGATATCAAGAAAGGCGGCAGAGCTGTACTGTTTATTTTCCAAGGCCTCAAGGACAAGCTGTACTAGTCGATGAACTAGCTCTGGTGTACCATGGTGATGCCTGAAGCCAAACAGATGATCAGGAATGGCCCTCTGGCAGGTTTCGGAATCATCGCAATCACAGCGCACTTCCACGGAGTGGGAAAGGAGTTAAAATCGGAGACGCATTTCAGATGAAAAATCTCGGGCCAGTGACAACTTTTCTAGGTATAGAAGTCCAGCAGGATCTGAAAGAGCATCGCATATTCCTTGCGTTGGAAAAGTACATCTAGACAGGCGTTTATATTAGCAGGTGCTGCTATAAATTGGGAGGCCCGAAAAAACGCACCGTCGCTTTGTCGAGCACAGAGTCCGAATACTTGGCAATGAGCGAAACAACAAAGGAGGCCTTATACTTGAAGGCCATACTCAACAGAATTGGCAGAAGATGTGATTCGGTTCTGCTCCTAAACGTCAACCAAATAGCTCAAAAATTGGTTAAAAGCTTTGGTTTTCATCCGCGCACAAAACACATCGATGTGCGCCACCATTTCATCCAGCAGATGTACTAACGAAGGGTCAAAGCAGTGCCAAGCATCATGGTTGCATCTCTTCATTGGGCGTCACTAGTATTTAAGGTTAACAGAATTGTTACTTTGAGAGTGCGTGTTGCAAATGTGACTGTAATGTAACAATCTGGCAACCCTTATTTAGCTTATCTTAAGTTTTGCATTGTTCCTTCGTTCGCCTGTACTCAAATATTAATTTCACAATAGTTCTGTACCCACTCCGTTTTAAAATGCCGAATTAGTCGCGTCGTTAGACAAATAAAAACTTTGATTTCTGCAGAATACCGTTATCTTATTTGTATACGCTGTGAAACTGCGATCGGATCTAGCACATCCAATACTATTATTTCAAATTAGTGTGCTCTTATAAAAGGGAGAGAAGAAAGCACACGAAGAAGATAACACAACAACAGTTTACATCAAAAATACTATAGTTATAGTGTGGGAAGACATTAATGTGAGAGGTGTCCTAAGAGTTCTGTCCATTGACAAAGAGAAGTGAGAATTTTCTTTCCACTTAGCTTGCACAACAGTTCGGCAGCTGCAATCTGATCTTCCACTTGATTCTAGCACATAGGATACAGGATACACAATCGCATAAGCGCACAATCTCCTTCTTACAAAACAATCACGTACGCACACACAGGTGCTGCTAAGTCATCCAAAATCACACATTTTTTTCTAAAAAAAAAAAGGTTACACACCTGTCACTCCATCACTCAAAAGCAGTAAATTAACTGCAAGAATGATGAAATTAAAAATCAAAAGCAATAAACCACTTCCTGTCATCTAATCCCTATTTTCCTTCAACTGATGTTATAAAATGTTGATGATTCGGACAGTATTGTCCAGGGATATTGATAATAATGAAGTAAAGTAATATTATTATCACGGTAGGATGGGTAACCATCATCTATGCTCCCTCTAATAGAGTTAGCAGTAGCTCAGGATAGTTTAAATGGCGTGTCGGCGCCACTAAGATTCGAACATATGATTTCAGTAGCACAGGTTGTTACTTTGTTTATAATCGCGCAATCCGAACCAGAACATTACGCAGTTCGGCTTAATTGGCAAATCCATCAAATCCATCTGTCAATCCTAGACCAGACCACATAAGTGTAATCCAGTGGGAAAAGCTGACATACAAATATAATAACCACAACGCCGTACACAAAAATTTACCTACTAATTTATTGATCAATCGGTTATTTGGCACTCATTTGTTCTAAAATGCTCCTATAGCATACATTGCTATTAAATAATTTCCCTCAGTTAAGGGTATAAGACGTTTTAAACGATCTGCGGTTTTAAAAATCACATCTTCTGAATGGTAGGTAAAGTTGATTTATGAATCATTTCCTTAAGAATATCATAAAATATCTGCCACTTCGAATAGTCCCCTTTGGAAGAAGTAGTACATACTGGATGTCATAGTCTGATCTGATATAACTGTAGCAAAATATCTCCAACCCTCGTACCTAATCCTCTAGGGATCACTGAATTTTTTATAAATTTAGTCATCGATGCTTCTGTTCTGAATCCTGTATGCCTTGGCGAGTCATATTAATCATTTTGTTCATTATTCGCTCAAAACTGTCTGGCAAAATAGTTTGTACACGAATCAACCCTCTATTACTAATTTTTCCTTATCAAAGATATTATCTCAAATTTTATCATCGGAAAATGTTTGCCCCTTGAACTGCCAAATTATGGATATGTTAATATCTCCATTCTTCTAAAATACCTTCAGAGGACCACCAAATTGTAAACATGAATCAATACTCCTCATAAAAAACATGAATGATGAATATCATAAATAAGTAATGAGTATTAACAAAATATATCTAATATTAGATGGAGAGTACCATATATTACTCACACTGATAAGAACAAATAACTTTTGTTCAAAATAACTAAAAAGGGTTATCTGAATCCAACACCAGCAGAAGTTACTCATCATGTGTGGAATGTAAAGCTTGCAGACAATAGAGAACGCCCCGGTTTAGCTATAATATCTGTAGTTGTGTACTTTACACATTACTGTGCGCTACAATATTCTTATTGAAAAGGAACTTGGCGGCGTTGTCATATTAAAGCTAGTTTTATTGATATTAATTGAAAGAAACTGATAATAAAACGGTGAAAAGTGTGTTCCCGCCAATATTGGATAGAAATTGTGTGTCTCCCCATAACGTGGCGGCTGACATAAGCAAATTGTGCCGGGGCGGCTACGCCTCTGATTCAAATTGTGATCCCTTGGAGTGTGCCAGTGCCCTTTCTGTACTTGAAGCTGCAAAGTTGGCCAGTTCGAGCGCGACCAGCGTATTGCTGCCGCTAACAATGAACTTGCAGTTAATCTGCTGGGGTTGCAATACGGGGAATACATCAGTACAATGCCCACGTGCAGCGGTACCAGCCCTTTGAAGGCGGTCCAGCGCCGAAGTCTCAGGCGCAAATGTAACATCTGATTGGCATAAAGTGCACCAACTGGTCCAAATATCGGATCATATGTGAGCGGCGGTTGACCGAATCATCCTGAAGAAATAGTGACCGCACTGCAAAACTTCGATTATTTAGGACTGAACTTTACAGGGCTGCACAACTCTACGTTTTATTAAACTTTAGTTTAAATAGACATAGAATGAATTTGTGAGGAATTAATATTTAATTTTGTAATGCATTAACTAAACTTGGTATGATTTGGATATGTGATATCAGCTGTTATATTGTCTAATCCGTTTTGAAGTTCAAATAGCAACGTCATCCGTCTTCAGGCCTGTCGACTACGATGGACTACTAACACAGCTGTTTTGATGCAGAGATTGTAAGTTATAAAGAATATAACCAACTATTAATTACCATATAACAGATGTGGCAAACAAAGACATATGTAAATACCTGCCTGATATAGTTAACTCAAATTACATACATATATACATACGAGTATATATATATAGCCAAGGGCCTTTGTGGCATAACTTTATTATTGAATATTATTAGATCCAAATTAAAGAAAAAGAAATTGAATGAATTATTAGTAAATAAGTAACCCTCTCAAACATGAAACTTGAAAACTAGTAATTGAGTTAAACTCCTCAAATTAATTTTAAAAATAATGGAACTAAAACCAGCAATATGAAGTATGTATATAAAGAATTCATTATGGATATGCCGATGACATTGTTATCATAGCACGTATGACTGGTGTATTGAGGTTGAACTCAACCTAAACCCAACGAAAACAGTCATCGTCCCCTTTACCCGACGACATAAGTTACAAAGGATGAGACAAAATATGGCTATCAGGGACCCCACTAAAAACAAGTAGGGAGGTCAAATACCTGGGAGTCACTTTTGACAGCAGGCTTATCTTTGGCACCCATGTGCAAAACACGATACTAAAGTGCTCCAGGGCGCTTTATACGTGTCGTAGTATTGCCGGCAAATCATGGGGTACATCACCAAAGTTATTAAGATGGCTATACCTATTGGTAGTAAGACCCATGTTAACCTATGGAGTGGTAGCATGGGGTGACAGGGCGTGGCTGATCACCGTGAAGAAACAACTACAAAAGTTGCAAAGAATGGCTTGCGTATGTATGACAGGAGCTATGCGCACCTGCCCAACAATGGCCCTTGAAGCCTTAATGGAGCTCACACCACTCCACCATGTCATAAGGCTCAAGCAGAAAGCAACACTTCTAAGGATATCAGCAGAAGGAGCTGGGAGCAACCATATCCTAAGCCATAAAGGTGCCCAACTCCTCTCAAACGAACTGCCCCTGTTGATGCAACCTAGGGTCGAAATGGTAGCCGAATATATATTCGAGCGAAATTTCACAGTTCGTATGAGTAGTAAAAGGGAATGGACAACTCTTGATGAAGTCCATCCCATGAAACCGCACACAATAAAATGGTACACCGATGGATCACTCACAAATCAGGGCACTGGTCTTGGAGTGGTGGGTCCTCGGGTATTATACCATGAATCCCTGGGAACGCACACCAGCATATTTCAGGCTGAGGTGTGTGCGATAGGAAGATGTGCGGACTTCAAAATAAAACGTAACTATCGGAATACGGATATATCCATCCTATCCGTTAGTCAAGCAGCATTGAACGCTATAATGGGGACAAATTTACATCGAAGGTAGTCCATGAAGTTCGTTCAAAGCTAGACCTACTCGGGACTCAATACAGGCTCACCCTACGTTGGGTCCCGGGTCACATGGACATAGCGGGAAACGAGGCGGCTGAGAAGCAAGCAAGAATGGGGAGACACACTATACGACTGCAACTTAGAAAAGAGGAGAGACAGAGACGGCATCAGAGCTGGTCAGAGGACTCCGACAAGCAAGATGTCTCCTTGGTGGTTATAATCTTGTACGTTTTAAACAGATTAAAACCATGGGAAAGAACAGCCTTAGGATACTTACAGGTCTATTGACAGGACACTGTAGATTAAGGAGTCACCTGACAGAGTTGGGTATATATAGTAGCGATCTCTGCAGGTTTTGTGAAAGTGAGGAGGAATCCTCGATGCACATCCTGGCAGAATGTGTCGCCTTAATTAGAAGAAGAAGAAGCATCCCTAGGGGCGCATGTTTTGAATTGCAAAGACATAGTAGACCTCAACCCAACAAAGATCCTCGCGTTCGTAAGGGAGTTGGGGCTGATGGAAGAGCTATAGGCTCAGAAGGGGCACAATAGATCAAAAAGGTCGCGGTGCGCGGTACCATACAAAGTTTAGTTAATGCATTATAAAATTAAATATTAATTCCTCACAAATTCATTCTATGTTAATTTAAACTTAAGTTTAATAAAGCGTAGAGTTGTGTAGCCCTGTAAAGTTAAGTCCTAAATAATCGAAGTTTTGCAGTGTGTCACTATTTCTTCAGGATGATTCGGTCAACCACCGCTCACATATGATCCGATATTTGGACCAGTTGGTGCACTTTATGCCAATCAGATGTTACATTTGCGTCTGAGACTTCGGCGCTGGACCGCCTTCAAAGGGCTGGTACCGCTGCACGTGAGCATTGTGCTGATGTATTTCCCGTATTGCAACCCCAACAGATTAACTGCAAGTTAATTGTTAGCGGCAGCAATACGCTGGTCACGCTCGAACTGGCCAACTTTGCAGCTTCAAGTACAGAAAGGGCACTGGCACACTCTAAGTGATCACAATTTGAATCATAGGTGTAGCCGCCCTGGCACAATTTGCATATGGCAGGAACGCACTTTTCACCGTTCTTAGTATCGGTTTCTTTCTATTAATATCAATAAAACCAGCTTTAATACCTTCAATAGGAATATTGTTGCGCACGTCGTCAAGGAATCGTGCGGTCAATGCCTCATTATTGATCAGCTGTTTACATGAGTGCTTACAGGCTGATCGTTGTTACAGTCACGTCTGAAAAACCGTTATTTTATTTTTAATTAATATGCTCATAGGTACACCACTACAGCTATTATAGCAAAACGAGGGCGTTCTCTATTGTCTGCAAGCTTTACATTCCAGACATGATGAGTAACTTCTGCTAGTGTTGGATTCAGATAACCCTTTTTGGTTATTTTGAACATAAGTTATTTGTTATTATCACTGTGAGTAATATATGGTACTCTCCATCTAATATTATATATATTTGGTTAATACTCAATACTTATACTTTTACTATGATATTCATCATTCATGTTTTTTATGAGTATTAATTCATGTTTACAATTTAGTGGTCCACTGCTGGTATTTTAGAAGAATGGAGAAATTAATATATCCATAATTTGACAGTTGTTCAAGGTGCAAACATTTTCCAATGAATACCTAACAAAAATAACAATTTTAGTGATTTCCGCATTGAAATAATATTTTTGGTAAGCAAGAATTAGTAATAGAGGTTTGATTCGTGAGCAAAATGTATTGCTAGACAGTTTCGAGCAAATAATGAACAAAATGATTAATATGACTCACCAAGGTTTTCAAAGGCCAATACAGGATTCAGATCAGAGGCATCGATGCCTAAATTTATAAAAACATTCAGTGCATTCTAGACTATTAGAAACGAGGATAGGAGATATTTTACTAAAGTTATATCAGTTCAGACTATGACATCCAGTATGTACTACTTCTTCCAAATGAGAAATTTTAAATTCAATGGGGACTATTTGAAGTGGCAGATATTTTATGATATTTTTAAGGAAATGATTCATAAATCAACTTTACCTACCATTCAGAAGATGTGATATTTAAAACCGCGGATCGATTAATACGCCTTATATCCTTAACTGAGGGAAACCATTTAACAACATTGAATATGCTATAGGAGCATTTTAGAACAAATGAGTGCCAAATAACCCATTGATCAATAAATTAGTAGATTCATTTTTATGTACGTCGTTGTGGTTATATAATTTGTATATAAGCTTTTCCCACTGGATTGGACTTATATGGTCTGGTCTAGTGATCGGCAGATGGATTTGATGGATTTGCCAATTAAGCCGAACTGCGTATTGTTCTGGTTCGGATTTGTAAGCTGGAGTCACCAAATTTCAAAGTATTTTACAAGTAACTAATTATCTCTAAAAAATTGGATGGCCACGCTCACTCCGACTCCCTAAACCGATACAACCGGTAGTGTAAAACCATAAGACCATATAGATCACACAGTTTGAAAGTTAGAGTCACCAAAACTACAAGGTACATTGCTATGCTATTGCTAAAAGTACAAATTGTGGATTAGAATGGAAATTTAGTTAATTTTCGTAATGAGAGTATTACACTTCGCTTGCTTTTAAGACAACGAAAATTAATTTTTAGAATAAAAATGACTGCTATCCTCCATCATCAAACACTCTGAGTTATGCTGCAGAAGAAATAAGTTCGTTAAGGATAACACTCACAACCGAGAATATATTGTTTTTAAAGTCATTGGGTCCAAAACTAATTTGACTAATTTATTAAATGTTTGAGAGAAACCCTATTCGGATGAGAGTATAATTAAAAAATAATTTCATAGATACTCTCGCAAATTACATTTATTTAAGAGTAACGGTGAAGTTAGAATCACAATCCAGAATCAGGACTTACATGTACTACCGAGCGAAAGTTTTATTAACATTTATTGGCGAACAATGCATGCAAACTGAAAAACAACTGCGTGATTTACCTTTTGATGAGATTCGATATGAGTTGAATGTAATTAAAAATTATCGAAATAATATTTGTTGGCACTTCCAACACCTTAAAAATCTATATTTCATTGAACAAAACTAAAAGTCGCAAGCTTGAGAATTCTGGTTGGTTTAATGGAAACGGAAAGCATCTATCAATTTATGGATATTGTAGTTTCTCTATTCCTTTAAAATACCTGCTTGGATTTAGTGAAAACTATAACAAAGTATGACTAAACTGTAAAGTGTCTTAAACTTTTATCTAGTTATAAATCCAATATTTTTGCAGTGAAATAATCAGTTTAAACTGTTTCTTAGTTCCATGTCGTTCGAGCTTCTGTGTATTTTAAACATACTGCGTCTAATATGTATAATGTACTGAAAAACATGATTAAGACTCTTTCTTAAATATCATTCACAATTCAATCTCTAAGTTAGTTTCAAACAGCTATTCAAATAATATAGAAGAAAATCTAGAAATTCAAGAAAAAAAGTGTGGCTTTTTTCAATCACTAGACGATTTACACTAATGGTTTGGATGCAGCAATATAAACGTAATTTCATAGGACTTTGAAAAGAGGAATGGATTAAATTATTGACGTTTAATGTATATATCCAGCTAAGGCTTGAGCAGTTTGAGTTCTTGACGCCTGACGCAACAATTGATAATCCCAATTCGCATGCAATGCATAATAATTTTAAATCTATATGGAAATAACATTGAATTTGGTAACGAATTATAGAGAGTCTTCAGTAGATTTGGGATAATTTTCACATCATTCTTATGTTGGAACTGTTAGAGCGAAGTTTCCCCGCTTCAGGGAATGCCTGAATAATAAAATAAAGGAAAGTACCACCAGCGTTGTGTATTCAACCAAAGTTTATTCAAGACTGTTGCGATGCTGTTAGTTAACAGTATTGATATACATTAATGAGGGATTTAACATATGTATATATGGATGCACGGTTGCATTGAATGTAAATTAACATAATTTTCAACAACCTTTCACAATGCAAACATGCTTACAAAACATCAATTCAAATTTAGCATGTTCCTTAATTCATTGTGTTTCCTTTTAGACAAGTTCTTAGTTAACATGTCTGCTATCATGACATTTGAAGACACATATTTCAAGACAATATGACCCTCATTTACAGTTTCACGAACAAAATTATATCTTATATCTATGTGCTTAGTTATACCATGATGTACAGGGTTCTTTCCCAATTGTTGTGCACTCAAGTTGTCTCCGTACAACACCGTCTGGGTAGTTTCCGTGCCACAACCGACTTCGATAATCAGCCTTCGCATGACGATAGCCTCCCTGCACGCCGTCGACAAAGCCATATACTCAGCTTCTGTGCTGCTGAGTGCTACGCTGCGTTGTTTCTCCGATTTGCACGATATCGGTCCGCCAGAATGAAAGTATACGTAGCCAGTATACGATTTACGATCGACCTGATCGCCAGTCCAATTGGCTTCAGCAAAACCTTCGAAAGCCTTTCCACACTTTCTGTACTATATTTTTAGCTCCACTGTAGACGCTAAATACCGCAGGACATGCTTCACGCCTGCAAGGTGTTCGCTGTACGGATCCATGTTCCGTTGAGCCAATTTTGCAACCGAGTGCAAAATATCCGCTCTTGTTGTAAGAGCCAGCCACATTAGCTCACCCGCTTGTGCTTGGTACGATGTCTTATCCACCTTTTGACATTGGCTTCCGTTGCAAGCCGTCTGATACCCAGCATCCAATGGCGTAGCTGCTGATCTGCAATTTTCCATACCATGGTTACGCAAAAGATCCTTGATCCAGAGTGATCACTCCAAGTTTCACCATCACGTTGAATTTCCATGCCAAGAAACAGTTATAATGGCCCCTTGTCAACGCATTCAAATGACTTCATAAAATAAGATTTAATGCTGCCTAAGTCCGATTTCGATTGACAAGCTATAAGGATCATCAACGTAAACTAGGATTAATGCCAAATTATCTCCCTTTTTTATAAAGGCATGGCTCATTGTCGCTTGCAATGAAGCCAATTTCACGCGAAATGCTGTCGATCCATATATCGCGTTTTTTAGTAGCAACAGTTTGTCCGTCTGATTGCCTTCAGCATATCCTTGTGGTTGCTTCATATAAACAGATATAGAGCCGCCAAGAGACTTTGCTTCGAAATGGCCACACACATCAGTGTGCACGAGTTCCAGAAGTTCTTGCGCTCGGCTTTCTGTTGATCATGGAAGTGGCTGCACGTGTACCTTATTCAACATACATGTATTGCACAACACCCGTTTCAACTCGTCAACATTTTCCATTCCTCGCACCAACGCCTTGTTTGCCATTTCACGCAAACTATCATAATTCAGGTGACCATATCTGTTATGCCACAACTCGCTGTCTGACTTAACAGCAGCATAACAGCTGTTACGATGACTTTCAAACGTATACAGATTTCCTACTCGTTTGGCCTCGAGTATACATTCGCCGCCTTTAAAGACTCTTGTACTTGTTGCATCAAAATTTACAATGCACTTCCTTGCTACGGCTTGACCCACAGACATGAAATTGCCTGTCAACTTTGGCACGTACAATGCGTTACCTAAGACCAGTGTACGCAAATCCGTTTTCAATTTAAATTCGCCTCTGCGTTCTGCTTGCAAGAAGCCTGCGTCCGTCAAACCGATCGTTTCGGCATGCGCCTCAAAATTTGTTTATCACAACACATAACAACACATATGACTTGTTGCTCCACTGTCCAAGCACCAGCCGAATTTCTTAACTGCTTGCATCCAATGCGTTTAGTAAGCTGCAATTCTGCTGTCCGCTCTTTATTTAATCATTTTTGGCAATTATTTTGCGACAATTCGCCTTAATGTGCCCTATTTCACAACAGTTGTAACAGGCAAAATTTTTTAGTTTCTTCTTTGTAGTGACCTTCGCACTAGCGCTATGCCTCTGCGCTCTCTTTCCTCTCGCCTTTTTCCTTCAACTTTATACATAGAATTTCAAACGTTGGAAGACTGTCGCGCGTCTCGATGGCGACATCGAAATACTCGTAAAAATCAAGACTGAAAAGCAAAATAATGACCTTGAGCTCGTCAACTATAGCTATTTCAACTCCGGCAACCTGATCCACGATTTCATTAAATGTGATCAAATAGCTAGCAAGGCTTTGCCCCTCCGCCATGCGTGAATTGAGCAACTTTTTGGATAGCGAAACTTTACGAACCGGCCCGCTTGGCTGATGAACTTCGCGTAACTTAGTCCATGCCTCCTGCGACTTTATGCAATTCTTGATGTATCCCAACTGCGATGCCTTAACACTTAGCGTGATCGTTGCCACTGCCTTACGACCCAGCGCACTCCAGTTAATATTTTTGCCCACATCAGACTCCAGTAAATCCCCGACGCAACTTCCCATAGACCCCCATGCACCAACACGCTTCGCATCTGTATGCTCCAAGAATCATAATTCTTTTCTTCGAGCTTCTCAATTTGGTACAATGCACTCATTTTTCTATTTCTGCAACGTAATTTACATTTACATATACGCAACTGCCGATTTATTCTTTTTAACACATCCGAGTTCGTAACTCTAGATATCGAGTCAATAAACTTTAAAAAATTATTAAGACTGTTGCGATAATATTAGTTAACAGTATTGATTTTCATTAATGAAGGACTTAGCATATACATATTGTATACGGACACGTTAGAGTGGAGAAAAATGAGGGGGGGTTTTCTGCCTACGGGGGGGTGGGTGTTGGGGAAAATTTTGGGGGGGGTTTGGTTACCTAGTAAGCTGCCGTGTCACATAACTAAAAATAGTAGACAGAGTGCTAAAGGAACGGAATAAACAACCAGATAGAATAGCTAAAAGAATTCACGAGTGACATAATCTTTTTTCTTTTTCTCCCCCCCCCTAAAAAGTTAATAAGTTGGTTCTTTTCTCCCTTAATGAAGGTAAAAAACCATTTTATGTCAGGAGCCCATTAGTCTACTTTAATTCATTATTATGTTCTTAACTACTTCATATTGGTGATTGGTTCCATTATTATAATTATTAACATTAATATTTCGAGTTTACTTAATTAATAATTTCAATTTTTCAGGTTTGGAGTTGTTGCTTAATTACTACTTCTTAATTGCTAATAATTCATTAAATTTTTTTTTTTCTTTTTTAAATTTTGGTCAATTCATTCGATAATACACTTCTGCTATAAAGACTGTATATATATATATGTATGTAACCTGTGTCAACTGAATAAGGAGGTATCTTCGTATGGCTAGGTATATCAAAACTGCTATATGGTCATTATGGTTATTTTTTCTTTTATAACTTACAATTTCTGAGCGCGGTTATGCCGTACTTACAGCACCAAACAAAAGCTGCGGCAGTAGTCCATCGTAGTCGACAGGCCTGAAGACGGATGACGTTGCTATTTTGAACTTCGAAACGGATTAGACAATATAGCAGCTGATATCACATATACGTACCATACCAAGTTTATTTAAAGCCTTACCAAAATTAATACAACTAATTTTCCATAAATTCATTCATTATTAACATAACCTTAAAATCATATTAGAATGTTGTGTATTGTAGAGTTCGAAGTAGTCGACAGTTGCTATTTCTTTTTTTTTTTGATGATTTGGTCCACCGCCGCTCACATGTGTTCCAATTACGTGTGCAAGTTGGTGTAGGTTACGCCACTAAGATATCAAAAGTTTGAGTCTGAGATTTCAGGGGTGGCTCGCCCTTAACAGGTGGGCCTGCTGCACGTGTGCGTTATTGATGCGGCGTCAGAGAGTTGTAGACAGTTTCCCGTATTGCACAGCCAACAGATTAACAGTAAGTTAATTGGTAATGGCAGCAATACGCTTGGCGCTCGAATTGACCGCTTCAATTTCAGTAGGCACTGGCGATCACAATTTGAGTGATAGTGTAGCCGCCCTGCACAATTAGCTTATGGCAGCCACCACGTTGCGGGAAGACGTAAACTTTCCAGCCAATATTGGTGGGCACGCACTTTACGCCGTCTGTTATATTGAATTCTTTTAATGAATATCAATACTTGAGCGGTACTATGGCGATGCCGCCAAGTTATTTTTTTCAGCCAATAATCAATGCACACGTGTCAGTTGCCGAGAGCCAAAAAAAACTTTTCGGAAGCAATTAATGTAGCCGTCGCTGCGCACGGATGCTCTAATTCAGAGTTGCTAATTAGGTCGTAAGTGCTGTGAAAGGTTCAGCTATCGCATCATTGGCGATCAGCTGTTTACATATTTTCTTGCATGCTGATCGTTTTTTTTTTTTTTTTTTTTTTTTTTCACAGTCCCCCCCCAGAACGTTACCAGTGCGAATATGTACAGCACTACAACACAGGTTTAATCTAAGTCTGATAGGCGAAGATAAAAGCTGAAGAAAGGTGTTCATATGAATTACCATATGTCTTTCACGTGAAATGAGCCTAACTCTCTGCCATTCAAGTCTTCCAAAATATATAACGAGTTTCCCAACCTTTTCCTTATACGAGCTTGGGTTCCAATAGGAGCTAGCTTTGCATTGAAATTAGCGGATGCATTACTTAATACAAAGTTTCGTTTAACAACTATTTGTCCAACTGCAAATGTACGTGGCCTCGCACGTAAATTATATGTTCTCTGATTTTTATCGTAAGCCTTATTCATATGCTTTTGGATATCCGAACGTAATTTAGCAAACTCGTCAGCTCGATTCAACTTGATTGAGCCTTCGCTTAGTAAATTCAAATTTTTAAGCAAGAAGTAATCTTTCCCGTGAGTGAGCATATATTGTCCAAACACAACGAAATAGGGTGACTGTCCAATAGTCTGGTGAAGGTGGTTGCTTAAGGAGCAATTTATACTACTTAGGTACAAATCCCAATCTCTCTGATCGTGTCGTACATACGATCTTAACGCAGCGTTGATCGACCGATTAACTCGTTCTGCAGCATTTGATTGAGGTGAGTAAACAGCGGTACAGATATGCTTTACACCATGCTTTGAGAGAAATGTAGTGAATTCATGGCTTTTAAATTGAGTTCCATTATCACTTAAAATTATCTCAGGAACACCAAAACAATCGAATGCCCTCCTTCAAGTACGAAATTATAATTTTGGAGTTAAATTTCCATACAGGTTTTAGGAATGTAAATTTGGAAAAGTGGTCTAATACATTAAAAATTCCAATGTTTCCTTTTCTTGTACGTGGGTAAGGTCCAACAAAATCTACGTACAGTCTTTGTAAAGGCCTCTCACTTATTGCCCATTTGTGTTTTCAGTGCTTGAGCTGGATATTTCGAAGTTTTACATAATTCACAGCTTCGAATGTACGTGCGAATGTCAACAACCATTCGTGGCCAATAAAACTTAAGACGTATTAGCTCTAAGCACTTGGCTATACCACAATGAGAAGAAGTAGGTAGATCGTGCGCGGATTTGATCACACTTTCACGCAATGCCATGGGAACAACAAGCTTCCAAGATTCGGTATTACAATCTATCTCATTCTGAGCCAATTCTGTACGGTGGTAAATATATTCATCCACTACTTGGAAATCAGGTAAATTGGCTTTAACATAATGATCCTTTAGTTCGACATATTCACTAGACTTGAATGCGTCTGAGCTTAAGTCAATTTCCGGAATAACTTCAAGGTCTATGGCTGCTATTTCATCTTCATATGATCTAGACAATGCATCGGCTACAATATTTTCACTGCCTTTGCGATGTTCTATACTAAAGTTGTAGTGGTGTACATATTCGCACTGGTAACGTTCTGGGAGGGGACTGTAAAAAAAAAAAAAAAAAAAAAAAAAACGATCAGCATGCAAGAAAATATGTAAACAGCTGATCGCCAATGATGCGATAGCTGAACCTTTCACAGCACTTACGACCTAATTAGCAACTCTGAATTAGAGCATCTTTGCGTAGCGACGGCTACATTAGTTGCTTCCGAAAAGTTTTTTTTGGCTCTCGGCAACTGACACGTGTGCATTGATTATTGGCTGAAAAAATAACTTGGCGGCATCGCCATAGTACCGCTCAAGTATTGATATTCATTAAAAGAATTCAATATAACAGACGGCGTAAAGAGCGTGCCCACCAATATTGGCTGGAAAGTTTACGTCTTCCCGCCACGTGGTGGCTGCCATAAGCTAATTGTGCAAGGGCGGCAACACTATCACTCAAATTGTGATCGCCAGTGCCTACTGAAATTGAAGCGGTCAATTCGAGCGCCAAGCGTATTGCTGCCATTACCAATTAACTTACTGTTAATCTGTTGGCTGTGCAATACGGGAAACTGTCTACAACTCTCTGACGCCGCATCAATAACGCACACGTGCAGCAGGCCCACCTGTTGAGGGCGAGTCACCCCTGAAATCTCGGACTCAAACTTTTGATATCTTAGTGGCGTAACCTACACCAACTTGCACACGTATTGGAACACATGTGAGCGGCGGTGGACCAAATCATCAAAAAAAAAAAAGAAATAGCAACTGCCGACTACTTCGAACTCTACAATACACAACATTCTAATAGGATTTTAAGGTTATGTTAATAATGAATGAATTTATGGAAAATTAGTTGTATTAATTTTGGTAAGGCGTTAACTAAACTTGGTATGGTACGCACGAGTATATGTGATATCAGCTGCTATATTGTCTAATCCGTTTCGAAGTTCAAAATAGCAACGTCATCCGTCTTCAGGCCTGTCGACTACGGTGGACTACTGCCGCAGCTTTTGTTTGGTGTGTAAGTACGGCATAACCGCGCTCAGAAATTGTAAGTTATAAACGAAAAAATAACCATAATGACCATATAGCAGTTTTGATATACCTAACCATACGAAGATACCTCCTTATTTAGTTGACACAGGTTACATACATATATATATATGCAGTCTTTATAGCATAAGTGTATTATCGAATGAATTGACCAAAATTTAAAAAGAAAAAAAAATTTAATGAATTATTAGCAATTAAGAAGTAGTAATTAAGCAACAACTCCAAACCTGAAAAATGGAAATTATTAATTAAGTAAACTCGAAATATTAATGTTAATAATTATAATAATGGAACCAATCACCAATATGAAGTAGATAAGAACATAATAATGAATTAAAGTAGACTAATGGGCTCCTGACATAAAATGGTTTTGCATCCTTAATAGGGTAAAGGCACCAACTATTAGTTTTAACAGGTTGGGCGGGTAAAGAAGAAGAACATCAACATCTCTGTTCTTCGATCTAGATATGTCACTCGTGAATTCTTTTAGCTATTCTATCTGGTTGTTTATTCCGTTCCTTTAGCACTCTGTCTACTATTTTTAGTTATGTGACACGGCAGCTTACTAGGTAGCAAAAGAACCCACCCCATTTTCCCTGAGCACAGTCGACCCTGTAGGCAGAGTACGCCTCCAGTTTGCTGCACACTTCAACGTGTTCGTTACATAATTAAATGGCGCCCAACGTGGGGCTAAGAATAACGTAGTACGGCGACTTCTCCAACTACATATAACCTTCTCAAAATCCCCCACAAACCAGATAACCTCTCTGAATTTTCCTTTCCCCAAATCAACCATCATCCAATTTTTTCTAAATAGTTCAGTGCGTATTATTAATTATTAGGAATTGCAGGTAATCTGTCAGTTTTGCGGTGCCTAACCAATAATCAATAAATACGAAAGAAAATGTCTTAAGTTAACCACTTTTAGCTAAAAATATTAATGATTTTGAATTCTGTTCTCCTTCGGAATTTTAGCATTGGCTTCTTGCCGATCTAAACCAGGCAATAGAATTCTAAATAAATACCATAATGATTGTTAAAAGAGAATGAGATTGTTTTTGGTGGATTATTTCGCCACTTTCCTCTTTTCCGGAAGCAATTCTTCAATTAAAGTTGAATCAGTTATTCGTTGAGGGAGATCACGATTGATATGTCTATAATTCAAATTGCTACCATTTTATTGATGGATAAGTCCCAAAGTGATTCATAAATTCGATTGTTTCGTTCATTATTTTCATATCGCCAATCGTTTGATAGTTAACAAAATATCATGACCGTTTTCTAAATCTAGTATCATAAATTTAGATACAAAATTATATTAAGATTTTCTGATTAATGTACATTTTAAATATTCGTTAGTAAACCTATTACATTTAGTATAATGGCAGTGCAGCGAAGTAACGAAGATATAGCAGCTAGCATAAATGCTGATATAGTGTTGTGTAAAATTTGTAGAGACCCAGTTCTGATTAGTACTGAAATTGGGGAGACCCCTTGCAAACACAAATTCCATCGAGCTTGTTTGGTAGCCTGGTTACGTACTAATGAAACATGTCCTTCGTGTAGACAGACATGTACACTTTCCCAGTTAAATGATATCGAAAGTTAGTCATCAGAACAGCACCTTCAAGTTCCTCGAACAGTTCGTGGTGGCCATCGAACTGGTGCTACTCCTAGGACTAGACCTAATACCAGATCCAATAACCAACGAAATAACTCTGGCGCACAGGCTTACAGGCCTAATAGTAATTTTAATGTCAGGAATAGACGAGACTCATCCAATGCTTCGCTTGACCCTCCCATCCTTTCTGAACAGCGAATTCAGCAACTTATTTCAAGCTCGTTAGATACCTTTCGAGCCAGTATGGTTGTAGCAGTGACTGACGAGATCAGTTTAGCTATCAGATATATCAAATAACCAGCAGGAAGCTCGAATTGAACCAGGAGTTGAGCAAAATAATTCAATGAATTCAAATAATAATAATAGGTATCAAGGGATTCGAACAGTTGTAGATAATCGAAGCACTGATTCCATTGAACGACCCGACAAAGTCTCAAGAATTATTTCGAGTTGGCATGTACAATTCTCTGGATCCTTTAATGAAATTTCTGTGGAAGATTTTATTTACCGGATCAATCGCTTGACTGACCATGCCTCAACGGAAATTGAATTTGCTTTATCAATTTGCCAATATTTTGTTCTATGGCCCTGCATTACAGTTCTACTGGCGGTTCCAAAGAACAAATAGTCGTGCTAATTGGTTTCAACTATGCGATGCCTTGCGTGAGCGGTATAGAGATCAACGCTCGGACGAGGAGATAAAAGATTCATTAAGATCTCGTAAACAGCGAAATGGAGAAAGCTTTGACCAATTTTTGGATGATATTCTGAGTATTGCTGATGCACTGCGAGAACCAATGACAGATCGGGAGTTAGTGGCTAATATTAAAAGAAACCTTAAGCCTGAATTGAGGCTAGAACTACTTCATGTGGCTACACCCAATATAGCAACTCTTCGAACTGAATGTCACAAGCACGAACAATTCTGTTTGAGTATGTCCTCAAGACCTGTGTCTCGGCCAACCAACACGAGGAGTTTTCTCAATGAAGTCGTGCACGAGGAAGAATCGATAGATACTTCCCCTACAGAGGCAACTGAGACAAATGCAATACAATCAGTTGATAGGATAAAATGTTGGAATTGTGATGAGATAGATCATAGATATCAAGATTGTATAAAAACCAGACGCATATTTTGCTATGGGTGCGGTCGTCTTCATACATACAAACCGACATGTCCTAAGTGCAATCCCGTATCGAAAAACTTGCAACAGGATGTCCACCGAGCATAATCAGTGGATATGTACCCCACAAATTCCTAACAATAACGCGGACTTATCTAAGAATCTAAGATTCAAACCGTTGCATGTAAAATTGAAAGAATATTACCAGCGTAGATCGGAAATATTCTGTTTGAAAGTAAGTTCGCTTCCTAAAACTCGTTCTTCAGTTAGAATGAGCGATCGCTGAAGAACATTACTGTTGTCTCTACCATCCGCAACTGTAATGATTCGCGCCCATATATAAATCTTATGTTATTCTGTCAAATTCAATCATTTAGCATTATTGGATAGTGATGCTAATAAAAGCGTGATCGTAGGACAATTGGCCGCACGATTGCTTGCAACAGACCTAAAGTTTAAAAAATTAAAAGGCAATGTTCGCACCGCAGATGGCCAGCGTCAGACAGTATTATGTACTCTTCGTATTCCGATAGAGTATGATTTACTGCAGAAAGAAGTTGAATTTATGATTGTACCTTCAATCACACAAGACATCATCTGTGGCATGGATTTTTGGAAGTCATTCGGTATTAATATTTCTAATACGACTGTAGTAAGCGAATTAGACTGCAGCGATCGAACATCTGATAATATGTGTCTTAGTGTTACCGACAGGAATCGATTAAAAGCCGTTGTAGATTTATTTCCATGCTCGGAAAGAGATGCGTTAGGAAAAACCTCTTTAATCGAACACAGTATTGATATCGGTGATGCTAAGCCCATCAAGCAAAGATATTATCCGTTGTCCCCGCCTAAAGAACAATAGATGCGTACTGAAATCGACAGAATGATTGACTTAGGAGTTCTTGAAGAAGCACCTATTTCTGCCTAGTCTTCTCCGGCTGTTCTTATTCTAAAGCCAAGTAACGTAAGAATTTGTTTAGATTCAAGGAAGCTAAACTCCGTTACAGTTAAAGATGCCTAAAGACCTAATCGAAGGACTGTTAAGTCGTCTTCCACCTGTTCAGTGTATTTCCGAAATTGACCTCAAAGACGCCTTTTGCCAGATTTGTCTGGATGCCAAGTCGAAAGAAAAAACGGCGATTAGTGTCCCAAACAGACCGTTGTATCAATTTACCAGGATGCCATTCGGATTAACGAATGCTCCTCAAACATTGTGCAGACTTATGGATCAAGTTATACCTTATGCCATGAAGTCCCATGTACTAGTTTACTTGGATGACCTATTAGTGCTTTCCTCCAACTTTGAAGAGCACTTGTCTCACCTGGCCGAAGTAGCAACGCAACTTCGAAAGGCTGGTCTCACAATAAACATTAATAAGAGTCAATTCTGTCTGAAGAAAGTGGAATATTTAGGATATATTGTAGGTGAAGGCACATTGAAAATAAATCCAAATAAAATTCAGGCTGTTTCGGAATTTCCAACACCTAAAACAAAACGCCAGCTTAAGCGCTTTTTGGGTATGACCGGCTGGTATCAAAGGTTCATCTCTCAGTATTCGGATGTTACATTCGCCTTAACTGAATTATTGAAAGGAAAATCTTTTGAGTGGAATGAGGATGCTCAAAAGGCTTTGGATGAATTAAAGGGACAACTAACATCTGCACCCTTTCTTGTCCATCCAAATTACGCGAAACCCTGTGTGCTGCAATGCGACGCATCTATAAATGGAGTCGGCGCAGTACTAGCACAATGTGATGAGTCTGGAGTAGAACGACCCAATGCATATATGTCAAAGAAGCTTAATAAAGCACAACGCAATTATTCAGTGACGGAACTGGAATGTTTAGCAGTGGTTTTAGCTATAAAAAGATTTCGTATGTACATTGAAGGTCACGAATTTAAAGTCGTAACCGATCATGCAAGTTTACGATGTCTAACGAATCAACAAGACTTGAATGGTAGACTTGCAAGATGGGCTATAAAGCTACAAGGTTTTAACTTTGAAACGAATACGTTGAAGTGTGCAGCAAACTGGAGGCGTACTCTGCCTACAGGGTCGACTGTGCTCAGGGAAAATGGGGTGGGTGCTTTTGCTACCTAGTAAGCTGCCGTGTCACATAACTAAAAATAGTAGACAGAGTGCTAAAGGAACGGAATAAACAACCAGATAGAATAGCTAAAAGAATTCACGAGTGACATATCTAGGTCGAAGAACAGAGATGTTGATGCTCTTCTTCTTTACCCGCCCAACCTGTAAAGACTAATAGTTGGTGCCTTTACCCTATTAAGGATGCAAAACCATTTTATGTCAGGAGCCCATTAGTCTACTTTAATTCATTATTATGTTCTTAACTACTTCATATTGGTGATTGGTTCCATTATTATAATTATTAACATTAATATTTCGAGTTTACTTAATTAATAATTTCCATTTTCAGGTTTGGAGTTGTTGCTTAATTACTACTTCTTAATTGCTAATAATTCATTACATTTTTTTTCTTTTTAAATTTTGGTAAATTTATTCGATAATACACTTATGCTATAAAGACTGTATATATATATGTATGTAACCTGCGTCAACTAAATAAGGAGGTATCTTCGTATGGCTAGGTATATCAAAACTGCTATATGGTCATTATGGTTATTTTTTCTTTTATAACTTACAATTTCTGAGCGCGGTTATGCCGTACTTACACACCAAACAAAAGCTGCGGCAGTAGTCCATCGTAGTCGACAGGCTTGAAGACGGATGACGTTGCTATTTTGAACTTCGAAACGGATTAGACAATATAGCAGCTGATAGCACATATACGTACCATACCAAGTTTAGTTAACGCCTTACCAAAATTAATACAACTAATTTTCCATAAATTCATTCATTATTAACATAACCTTAAAATCATATTAGAATGTTGTGTATTGTAGAGTTCGAAGTAGTCGACAGTTGCTGTTTCTTTTTTTTTTTTTTTGATGATTTGGTCCACCGCCGCTCACATGTGTTCCATTACGTGTGCAAGTTGGTGTAGGTTACGCCACTAAGATATCAAAAGTTTGAGTCTGAGATTTCAGGGGTGGCTCGCCCTTAACAGGTGGGCCTGCTGCACGTGTGCGTTTTTGATGCGGCGTCAGAGAGTTGTAGACAGTTTCCCGTATTGCACAGCCAACAGATTAACAGTAAGTTAATTGGTAATGGCAGCAATACGCTTGGCGCTCGAATTGACCGCTTCAATTTCAGTAGACACTGGCGATCACAATTTGAGTGATAGTGTAGCCGCCCTTGCACAATTAGCTTTTGGCAGCCACCACGTTGCGGGAAGACGTAAACTTTCCAGCCAATATTGGTGGGCACGCACTTTACGCCGTCTGTTATATTGAATTCTGTTAATGAATATCAATACTTGAGCGGTACTATGGCGATGCCGCCAAGTTATTTTTTTCAGCCAATAATCAATGCACACGTGTCAGTTGCCGAGAGCCAAAAAAAACTTTTCGGAAGCAACTAATGTAGCCGTCGCTGCGCACAGATGCTCTAATTCAGAGTTGCTAATTAGGTCGTAAGTGCTGTGAAAGGTTCAGCTATCGCATCATTGGCGATCAGCTGTTTACATATTTTCTTGCATGCTGATCGTTTTTTTTTCTCTTTTTTTTTTTTACAGTCCCGTCCCAGAACGTTACCAGTGCGAATATGTACACCACTACAGCACAGGTTTAATCTAAGTCTGATAGGCGAAGATAAAAGCTGAAGAAAGGTGTTCATATGAATTACCATATGTTTTTCACGTGGAATGAGCCTAACTCTCTGCCATTCAAGTCTTCTAAAATATATAACGAGTTTCCCAACCTTTTCCTTATTCGAGCTTGGGTTCCAATAGGAGCTAGCTTTGCATTAAAATTAGCGGATGCATTACTTAATACAAAGTTTCGTTTAACAACTATTTGTCCAACTGCAAATGTACGTGGCCTCGCACGTAAATTATATGTTCTCTGATTTTTATCGTAAGCCTTATTCATATGTTTTTGGATATCCGAACGTAATTTAGCAAACTCGTCACCTCGATTCAACTTGATTGAGCCTTCGCTTAGTAAATTCAAATTTTTAAGCAACAAGTAATCTTTCCCGTGAGTGAGCATATATTGTCCAAACACAACGAAATAGGGTGACTGTCCAATAGTCTGGTGAAGGTGGTTTCTTAAGGAGCAATTTATACTACTTAGGTACAAATCCCAATCTCTCTGATCGTGTCGTACATACGATCTTAACGCAGCGTTGATCGACCTATTAACTCGTTCTGCAGCATTTGATTGAGGTGAGTAAACAGCTGTACAGAAATGCTTTACACCATGCTTTGAGAGAAATGTAGTGAATTCATTAAATTGAGTTCCATTATCACTTACAATTATCTCAGGAACATCAAAACAATCGAAAATGTCATTCATGTACGAAATTATAATTTTGGAGTTAAATTTCCTTACAGGTTTTAGGAATGTAAATTTGGAAAAGTGGTCTAATACAATAAAAATTCCAATATTTCCTTTTCTTGTAGGTGGGTAAGGTCCATTATAATCTACGTAGTCTTTGGAAAGGCCTCTCTACTTATGACTTGATTGCCCATTTGTGTTTTCAGTGCCTGAGCGGAATATTTCGAAGTTGTATATAATTCACAGTTTCGAAATGTACTTGCGTATGTCAACAACCATTCGTGGCCAATAAAACTTGCGACGTATCAGCTCTAAGCACTTGGCTATACCACAATGAGCAGAAGTAGGTAGATCGTGCGCGGATTTGATCACACTTTAACGCAATGCCATGGGAACAACAAGCTTCCAAGATTCGGTATTACAATCTATCTCATTCTGAGCCAATTCTGTACGGTGGTAAATATATTCATCCACTACTTGGAAATCAGGTAAATTGGCTTTAACATAATGATCCTTTAGTTCGACATATTCACTAGACTTGAATGCGTCTGAGCTTAAGTCAATTTCCGGAATAACTTCAGAATCTATGGCTACAATTTCATCCTCATATGATCTAGACAATGCATCGGCTACAATATTATCACTGCCTTTGCGATGTTCTATACTAAAGTTAAAACCTTGTAGCTTTATAGCCCATCTTGCAAGTCTACCATTCAAGTCTGTTGATTCATTAGCCAACGTAAACTTGCATGATCGGTTACGACTTTAAATTCGTGACCTTCAATGTACATACGAAATCTTTTTATAGCTAAAACCACTGCTAAACATTCCAGTTCCGTCACTGAATAATTGCGTTGTGCTTTATTCAGCTTCTTTGACATATATGCAATGGGTCGTTCTACTCCAGACTCATCACATTGTGCTAGTACTGCATTTATAGATGCGTCGCATTGCAGCACAAAGGGTTTTGCGTAATTTGGATGGACAAGAAAGGGTGCAGATTTTAGTTGTCTCTTTAATTCATCCAAAGCCTTTTGAGCATCCTCATTCCACTCAAAAGATTTTCCTTTGTATAATTCAGTTAAGGCGAATGTAACATCCGAATACTGAGAGATGAACCTTTGATACCAGCCGGTCATACCCAAAAAGCGCTTAAGCTGGCGTTTTGTTTTAGGTGTGGGAAATTCCGAAACAGCCTGAATTTTATTTGGATTTATTTTCAATGTGCCTTCACCTACAATATATCCTAAATATTCCACTTTCTTCAGACAGAATTGACTCCTATTAATGTTTATTGTGAGACCAGCCTTTCGAAGTTGCGTTGCTACTTCGGCCAGGTGAGACAAGTGCTCTTCAAAGTTGGAGGAAAGCACTAATAGGTCATCCAAATAAACTAGTACATGGGACTTCATGGCATAAGGTATAACTTGATCCATAAGTCTGCACAATGTTTGAGGAGCATTCGTTAATCCGAATGGCATCCTGGTAAATTGATACAACGGTCTGTTTGGGACACTAATCGCCGTTTTTTCTTTCGACTTGGCATCCAGGCAAATCTGGCAAAAGGCGTCTTTGAGGTCAATTTTGGAAATACACTGAACAGGTGGAAGACGACTTAACAGTCCTTCGATTAGAGGTGAAGGATAAGCATCTTCAACTGTAACGGAGTTTAGCTTCCTTGAATCTAAACAAATTCTTACTTTACCTGGCTTTAAAATAAAAACAGCCGGAGAAGACCAGGCAGACATAGGTACTTCTTCAAGAACTCCTAACTCAATCATTCTGTCGATTTCAATACACATCTGTTGTTCTTTAGCTTAGCGTCACCGGTATCAATACTGTGTTCGATTAAAGAGGTTTTTCCTAACCCATCTCTTTCCGAGCATGGAAAGAAATCTACAACGGCTTTTAATCGATTCCTGTCGGTAACACTAAGACACATATTATCAGATGTTCGATCGCTGCAGTCTAATTCGCTTACTACAGTCGTATTAGAAATATTAATACCGAATGACTTCCAAAAATCCATGCCACTGATGATGTCTTGTGTGATTGAAGGTACAATCATAAATTCAACTTCTTTCTGAATTTGTTATCTTATAAAAAAAGAAGAGTACCTAATATACTGTCTGACGCTGGCCATCTGCGGTGTGAACATTGCCTTTTAATTTTTTAAACTTTAGGTCTGTTGCAAGCAATCGTGCGGCCAATTGTCCTCCGATCAAGCTTTTATTAACACCACTATCCAATAATGCTAAATAGCTTTGACCGAATAACATAAGATTTATATATGGGCGCGAATCATTACAGTTGCGGATGGTAGAGACAAAAGTAATGTTCTTCAGCGATCGCTTGTTTCTCCAAAACTCATTCATTCTAACTGAAGAACGAGTTTTAGGAAGCGAACTTACTTTCAAACAGAATATTTCCGCTCTACGCTGGTAATATTCTTTCAATTTTACATGCAACGGTTTGAATCTTAGATTCTTAGATAATTCCGTGTTATTGTTAGGAATTTGTGGGGTGCAAGTTGAGTATTTTCCATTGTTTGATAGTTGATCCGAGACTGTAGGTGGATATCCACTGATTATGCTCGGTGGACATCCTGTTGCAAGTATTCCGATACGGGATTGCACTTAGGACATGTCGGTTTGTATGTATCAAGACGACCGCACCCATAGCAAAATATGCTTCTGGTTTTTATACAATCTTGATATCTATGACCTATCTCATCACAATTCCAACATTTTATCCTGTAGGGAAGTATCTATCGATTCTTCCTCGTGCACGACTTCATTGAGAAAACGCCTGGTGTTAGTTGGCCGAGACACAGGTCTTGAGGACATACTCAAACAGAATTGTTCGTGCTTGTGACATTCAGTTCGAAGAGTTGCTATATTGGGTGTAGCCACATGAAGTAGTTCTAGCCTCAATTCAGGCTTAAGGTTTCTTTTAATATTAGCCACTAACTCCCGATCTGTCATTGGTTCTCGCAGTGCATCAGCAATACTCAGAATATCATCCAAAAATTGGTCAAAGCTTTCTCCATTTCGCTGTTTACGAGATCTTAAAGAATCTTTTATCTCCTCGTCCGAGCGTTGATCTCTATACCGCTCACGCAAGGCATCGCATAGTTCAAACCAATTTGCACGACTATTTTGGGGTCTTTGGAACCGCCAGTAGAACTGTAATGCAGGGCCATAGAACAAAATATTAGCAAATTGATAAAGCAAATTCCAATTTCCGTTGAGGCATTGGTCGGTCAAGCGATTGATCCGGTAGATAAAATCTTCCACAGAAATTTCATTAAAAGATCCAGAGAATTGTACATGCCAACTCGAAATAATTTTTGAGACTTTGTCGGGTCGTTCAATGGAATCAGTGCTTCGATTATCTACAACTGTTCGAATCCCTTGATACCTATTATTATTATTTGAATTCATTGAATTATTTTGCTCAACTCCTGGTTCAATTCGAGCTTCCTGCTGGTTATTTGATATATCTGATAGCTAAACTGATCTCGTCAGTCACTGCTACAACCATACTGGCTCGAAAGGTATCTAACGAGCTTGAAATAAGTTGCTGAATTCGCTGTTCAGAAAGGATGGGAGGGTCAAGCGAAGCATTGGATGAGTCTCGTCTATTCCTGACATTAAAATTACTATTAGGCCTGTAAGCCTGTGCGCCAGAGTTATTTCGTTGGTTATTGGATCTGGTATTAGGTCTAGTCCTAGGAGTAGCACCAGTTCGATGGCCACCACGAACTGTTCGAGGAACTTGAAGGTGCTGTTCTGATGACTGACTTTCGATATCATTTAACTGAGAAAGTGTACATGTCTGTCTACACGAAGGACATGTTTCATTAGTACGTAACCAGGCTACCAAACAAGCTCGATGGAATTTGTGTTTGCAAGGGGTCTCCTTATCAGAACTGGGTCTCTACAAATGTTACACAACACTATATCAGCATTTATGCTACCTGCTATATCTTCGTTATTTCGCTGCACTGCCATTATACTAAATGTAATAGGTTTACTAACGAATATTTAAATTTACATTAATCAGAAAATCTTAATATAATTTTGTATCTAAATTTATGATACTAGATTTAGAAAACGGTCATGATATTTTGTTAACTATCACTTTGGGACTTATCCATCAATAAAATGGTTGCAATTTGAATTATAGACATATCAATCGTGATCTCCCTTAACCAATAACTGATTCTACTTTAATTAAAGAATTGGTTTCGGAAAAGAGGAAAGTGGGCGAAATAATCCACCAAAAACAATATCATTCTCTTTTAACAATCATTACGGTATTTATTTAGAATACTATCGCCCGGTTTAGATCGATATGAAGCCAATGCCAAAATTCCGAAGAAGAACAGAATTCAAAATCATTAATATTTTTAGCTAAAAGTCGTTAACCTAAGACATTTTCTTTCGTATTTATTGGTTATTGGTCAGGCACCGCAAAACTGACAGATTACCTGCAATTCCTAATAATTAATAATACGCACTGAACTATTTAGAAAAAATTAGATGATGGTTGATTTGGGGAAAGGAAAATTCAGAGAGGTTGTCTGGTTTGTGGGGGATTTTGAGAAGGCTATATGTAGTTGGAGAAGTAGACGTACTACGTTATTCTTAGCCCCACGTTGGGCGCCATTTAATTATGTAACGAACACGTTGAAGTGTGCAGCAAACTGGAGGCGTACTCTGCCTACAGGGTCGACTGTGCTCAGGAAACATGGGGTGGGTGCTTTTGCTACCTAGTAAGCTGCCGTGTCACATAACTAAAAATAGTAGACAGAGTGCTAAAGGAACGGAATAAACAACCAGATAGAATAGCTAAAAGAATTCACGAGTGACATATATAGATCGAAGAACAGAGAGGTTGATGCTCTTCTTCTTTACCCGCCCAACCTGTAAAGACGAATAGTTGGTGCCTTTACCCTATTAAGGATGCAAAAACCAATTTATGTCAGGAGCCCATTAGTCTACTTTAATTCATTATTATGTTCTTATCTACTTCATATTGGTGATTGGTTCCATTATTATAATTATTAACATTAATATTTCGAGTTTACTTAATTAATAATTTCCATTTTTCAGGTTTGGAGTTGTTGCTTAATTACTACTTCTTAATTGCTAATAATTCATTAAATTTTTTTTTTCTTTTTAAATTTTGGTCAATTCATTCGATAATACACTTATGCTATAAAGACTGTATATATATATGTATGTAACCTGTGTCAACTAAATAAGGAGGTATCTTCGTATGGCTAGGTATATAAAAACTGCTATATGGTCATTATGGTTATTTTTTCTTTTATAACTTACAATTTCTGAGCGCGGTTATGCCGTACTTACAGCACCAATCAAAAGCTGCGGCAGTAGTCCATCGTAGTCGACAGGCCTGAAGGCGGACGACGTTGCTATTTTGAACTTCGAAACGGATTAGACAATACAGCAGCTGATATCACGTATACGTACCATACCAAGTTTAGTTAACGCCTTACCAAAATTAATACTACTAATTTTCCATAAATTCATTCATTATTAACAACCTTAAAATCCTATTAGAATGTTGTGTATTGTAGAGTTCTAAGTAGTCGACAGTTGCTATTTCTTTTTTTTTTTTTTTTTGATGATTTGGTCCACCGCCGCTCACATGTGTTCCAATACGTGTGCAAGTTGGTGTAGGTTACGCCACTAAGATATCAAAAGTTTGAGTCCGAGATTTCAGGGGTGACTCGCCCTTAACAGGTGGGCCTGCTGCCCGTGTGCGTTATCGATGCGGCGTCAGAGAGTTGTAGACAGTTTCCCGTATTGCACAGCCAACAGATTAACAGTAAGTTAATTGGTAATGGCAGCAATACGCTTGGCGCTCGAATTGACCGCTTCAATTTCAGTAGGCACTGGCGATCACAATTTGAGTGATAGTGTTGCCGCCCTTGCACAATTAGCTTATGGCAGCCACCACGTGGCGGGAAGACGTAAACTTTCAAGCCAATATTGGTGGGCACGCACTTTACGTCTGTTATATTGAATTCTTTTAATTAATATCAATACTTGAGCGGTACTATGGCGATGCCGCCAAGTTATTGTTTTCAGCCAATAATCAATGTACACGTGTCAGTTGCCGAGAGCCAAAAAAACTTTTCGGAAGCAACTAATGTAGCCGTCGCTGCGCAAAGATGCTCTAATTCAGAGTTGCTAATTAGGTCGTAAGTGCTGTGAAAGGTTCAACCTTTGCCACCAGCGTTTTAATATTTTTTTTTGACTGTTAACATTTCTTTCTTGCTCTTTTTTTTTTTTTACAGTCCCGTCCCAGAACGTTACCAGTGCGAATATGTACACCACTACAATATATGGATGCACGGTTGCATTGAATGTAAATTAACATAAGTTTCAACAGGAACACTTTGCTTAAAAACCAAATTTGTACTATAAATTTAAATATATATATATACATATATATATGTATAAATTATATTATATTTATATTTTAGATTTAGAAAGATCGGAAAAGAAATTAGAAAATATGGTAAACCAGAATAGATAAGTATTACAAAAGAAAGTGTCATAAGTATTGCTACTTTATAAATAAAATAAGATAATTCTTCAATTGCATTTCTGCTTTTGGAGAATAATCAACAGAATGGATCAAATTTCGAATTTTTGATCTAAAATAAATGTGAGGAAAATTGATGAATTCTTGAAGTAGTTTATGGAGGTGATTTTTCCCAACATTATAAATTGTTGGAGGAATCCAGAATTGGTTCTTATCACCTAATTAAATCAAAGCATGAACATCACTTGATAGTGTGCTCATAGTCATCGAATGACGCTACAGATGTATTTGATACTTATGCATGTCACTACTATGTATCAAATAAAAGAAAACTGGATCGTCTAATATTTCAACAAGGTTAGTAACCTTAGACAGAGGTTCAACAAAATGGATATTAATATTAATTCACATGTATTAAAAATTCAACTATATTAATAGGAATAAGCAAATTTTCATATTTGTAAAAAGAAAGAAGAAAAGTTATTTAATTTAAGAATTGTTAACTATACAACACTATGTATTAAGCTCGCAGGTGCTCAAATCAAAGCAGGCTATTATTTCAAAATAGCGTACTCTTATTTCAATCAGTGTGCACTATAAAAAGGGAGAAAAGAAAGCACACGAAGAAGATACCACCACGTGGCAAACGTACGTGCGAAGTACCTACTTAACAACAGTTTACATCAAAAATAGTATAATTATAGTGTGGGAAAACATTAATATGAAAGGTGTCCTAAGAGTTCTATCCATTGACAAAGAGAAGTGAGAATTTTCTTTCCACTGAGCTTGTACAAAAGTGTGGCAGCTGCAATCTGATCTTCCACTTGATTCTAGCACATAGGTTACAGGATACACAGTCGCATAAGCGCACAATCTCCTCCTTAAACAACATAATCACGTACGCACACACAAGTGCCTCTAAGTCATCCTCCACCTGATGCCAATCCAATAAAAAGGGTCATAAATCTTTACTTTACGATCACAAATGCCATAAACGTGATCCAAAATCCCACATTCTTTCTAAAAAAAGGCTACACATATGTCACTCCACACCCAAAAGCAATAAATTAACTACAAGAATGAAGCAATTAAAATCAAAGCAATAAGCCACTTCGTGTCATATAATCCCTAATTACCTACTACTGATATTATAAAATGTAGAAGATTTTGAGAGTATTGTCTAAGGGATAATGAAGCAAAGTAATATTATTATCATGGTAGGGTGAGTATAGAAGAGGGGCAACTCCCTCTAATAAAACTAGCAGTAGCTCAGGATAGTTTAAATGGCGTGTCGGCGCCACTAAGATTCGAGCATATAACTTCATTAGCACAGGTTGTTACTTTGTTTATAATCGCGCAATCCGAACCAGAACAATACGCAGTTCGGCTTAATTGGCAAATCCATCTGCCGATCACTAGACCAGACCATATAAGTCTAATCTAGTGGGAGAAGCTTATATACAAATAAAATAAACACAACGCCGTACACAAAAATGTACCCTCATTTCTTGTCTACTAATTTATTGATCAATGGGTTATTTGGCACTCATTTGTTCTAAAATGCTCCTTTACCATATTCAATGCTGTTAAATGGGTTCCCTCAGTTAAGGATATAAGGCGTATTAAACGATACGCGGTTTTAAATATCACATCTTCTGAATGGTAGGTAAATTTGATTTCATTTCATTTCCTTAAAAATATCATAAAATATCTGCCACTTCAAATAGTCCCCATTGAATTTAAAATTTCTCCTTTGGAAGAAGTAGTACATACTGGATGTCATAGTCTGAACTGATATAACTGTAGCAAAATATCTCCTATCCTCGTATCTAATAGTCTATGGATCACTGAATTTTTTATAAATTTAATCATCGATGCTTCTGATCTGAATCCTGTATTGGCCTATGCCCTTTTGAAAACCTTGGCATTTTGTTCATTATTCGCTCGAAACTGTCTAGCAAAACATTTTGCTCACGAATCAAACCTCTATTTCTAATTCTTCCATATCAAAAAGATTATTTCGATGCAGAAATCACTAAATCACTCAAATTCTTATTTTTGTTAGGTATTCATTGGAAAACGTTTGCACCTTGAACAACTACCAAATTATGGATATATTAATTTCTCCATTCTTCTAAAATACCTGCAGTGGACTACTAAAATGTAAACATGAACTAATACTCCTCATAAAAAACATGAATGATGAATATCATAGTACAATTAGAAGTATTGAGTAATAACAAAAAATATATAATATTAGATGGAGAGTACCATATATTACTTAAAGTGATAAGAACAAATACTTATGTTAAAAATAACCAAAAGGGTTATCTGAATCCAACACCAGCAGAAGTTACTCATCATGTGTGGAATGTAAATATTGCAGCCAATAGAGAACGCCTCCGTTTTGCTATAATAGATTTATACTGGATAATAAACTGATTCAAAATCAATTGCGATATTGGAAAGTATACTTGAACTCTGAGATATACAGTTAATATATGAAGCAGTCCGTTGTTAACACCTAGAAAATTTAAAGAAAAAGCACCGATTGTTGTTATAGGTCTAAAGCATCAGAATGAGTCGGCATTTAAATTTTAAGACCACGCCCACACGTGCCGCCCCAGGAACTTCGGCCCTATAAATCCGAAATGCGCATATCCTCCACAATTTGTAAGGTGGAGTCACCAGATTTTAAAAGTATGTTACACTCCGACTCCCTAAGCCGATACAACCGGTAGTGTAAAATTATAAGACCATATAGATCACACAATTTGAAAGCTAGAGTCACCAAAACTAAAAGGTACATTGCTATGCTATTATTAAAAGTACGGATTGTGGATTAGAATGGAAATTTAGTTAATTTTCGTAATGAGAAAACCCCTATTCGGATGAGAGTATAATTACAAAATAATATCATAGATACTCTCCCAAACTGCATTCATTTAAGAGTAATGCTGAAGTTAGAATCACAAGCCAGAATCAGAAATTTCGCTACTACCGAGCGAAAGTTTTATTAACATTTATTGGCGAAGAATGCGTCTACTAGAGGTGGTAAACTGAAAAATTACTGCATGATTTACCTTTTTGATGAGGTTCGATATGATTTGAATGGAATTAAAATTGATCGAAATAATACTTTTTTAAACTTCAACACCCTTGAAAAATCTATATTTCTTTGAATGAACCTAAAAGTCGCATGCTTGAGAATTCTGGTTGGTTTAATGGAAACGGAAAGCAACTATCAAATTATGTATATTGTAATTACTCTAATCCTTTAAAATACCTGCTTGAATTTTGTGAAAACTATAACAAAGTTAAGTTGTAAAGTGTCTTAAACTTTGATCCAGTTCTAAATTAAATATTTTTGTAGTGAAATAATTAGTTTAAACTGTTTCTTAGCTCCATCTCGTTCGAGCTTCTGTGTATTTTAATCATTGTGCGTCTAATGTGTATAATGTACTGAGAAACATGATTAAGGCTTTTCATTAAATAGCATTCACAACTCAATCGCCAAGTTAGTTTGATACAACTATTCAATTAATATAGACACACTTCCGTAAAGAAAATCTAGAAATATACGAAAAAAGTGTGGATTTTTTCAATCACTAGACGATTTACACCAATGGTTCGGATGCAGCAACATAAACGTAATTTCATTGGAGTTGGAAAAGAGGATTGGATTAAATTATTGACGTTTAATGTAGATATCCAGCTAAGGCTTGAGCAGTTTGAGTTATTGATGCCTGACGCAATAATTGATAATCCCTCTTCGATAAGCAATGCATATTAATTTTAAATCCATATGGAAATAAAATTGAATTTGAAAGTGAATTATGGAGAGCCTTAAATAGATTTGGGACATTTACACATTATTCTTATGTTGGAACACTTGGCTTAGAAATCAAATTTGTAATATATATAATAATTATATTATCCCACAATGTTTAAATATGGGGAAATATGCATCTTATGGGCATGACCAGCAATTCACTTAGCTCGCTTATTCTTTAAAATTTCAAAAAAAGGTAGGAAAATAATTTAAAAATGATGTAAACCAGTATAGATAAGTATTACAAAAGAAACTGACTTTAATTTTTCAATATACTAACCTTAGAAAGATGTTCAACAATATGGATATTAATAATAATACACTTTCGTAATGTACATGTGTTAAAAATTAAACTATATTAATAAGAATAAAAAAATTTCCATATTTGTAAACATTTAATTTATGAATAAATAAATTGTACTACGAAAATAGGAAAGAAGATAAATTATTTAATTTAAGCATTTTCAACTATACAAACCTGCTTTTGTTGCAAATGTGACTAATGTTTACAATGTAACAATCTGGCAACCCTTATTTAGCTCATCTCAAGTTTTGCATTGTTGCTTCGTTCGCATGTACTGAAATATTAATTTTAAATAGTTCTGTACCCACTCCGATTTAGACTCCCGAATGAGTCGCATCGTTAGACAAATAGAAACTTTGATTTCTGCAGAATATCGTTATCTTGTTTGTATACGCTGTGAAACTGTACGATCGGATCACTCAAATCCAATACAATTATTTCAAATTAGTGTGCTCTTATTTCAAACAATGTGCACTATAAAAAGTGAGAGAAGAAAGCACACGAAGAAGATACCAGCAGGTGGCAAACGTAAGTGCGAAGTATCTACGAAGTTTACCTAAAAGTACTATAATTATAGTGTGGGAAAACATTAATGTAAGAGGTGTCCTAAGAGTTATGTCCATTGACAAAGAGAGGTGAGAATTTTCTATCCACTTAGCTTGCACAAGTGGAATCTTCCGCTTGATTCTAGCACATAGGCTACAGGATACACAATCGCATGAGCGCACAATCTCCTTCTTAAAAAAATATAATCACATACGCACACATAAGTGCTGCTAAGTCATCCTCCACCTGATTCCAACCCAATAAAAAGGGTCATAAGTCTATACTTTACGATCACAAATGCCTTATACGTGATCCAAAATCACAAATTTTTTGTAATAAAAAAAGGTTACACACCTGTCAGTCCACCAACCAAAAGTAATAAATGAACTGCAAGAATGAAGCAATTAAAATCAAAAGCAATAAACCACTTCCTGTTATATAATCCCCAATTACCTACTACTGATATTATAAAATGTGGGTGATTTTGAGAGTATTGTCCAAGGGATAATGAAGTAAAGTAATATTATTATTATTATTAATTATTAATTTGTTCTAAAATGCTCCTTTACCATATTTAATGCTCTTAAATAATTCCCTCCAATATATTGAGGATAAAGATGTAAGGCGTATTAAACGATCCGCGGTTTTAAGTATCACATCTTCTGAATGGTAGGTAAAGTTGATTTATGAATCATTTCCTTAAAAATATCATAAAATATCTGCCACTTAAAATAGTCCCCATTCAATTTAGAATTTAATAGTCTAGGGATCATTGAATTTTTGTTATAAATTTAGTCATCGATGCTTCTGAATCCTGTATTGGCCTATGCCCTTTTGAAAACCTTGGCGAGTCATATTAATCATTTTGTTCATTATTCGCTCAAAACTGTCTAGCAAAACATTTTGCTAACGAATCAAACGTCTGAGACTAATTCTTCCTTATCAAAAAGATTATTTCGATGCGAAATCACTAAATCACTAAATTTCTTATTTTTGTTAGGTATTCATCGGAAAAGGTTTGCACCTTGAACAACCGCCATTTTATGGATATGTTTTTGTATGCTACATCTGTTTTCTTTATAACTTACAATCTCTGAGTGCGGTTACGCCATACTTACAGCACCAAAACAGCTGTACTAACACAGCTTTCGTAGTCGATAGGCCCGAAGACGGATGAGCTTGCTATTTGAACTTCAAAACGGACTAGACGATATAACAGCTGATATCACATATACATACCATATCAAGTTTAGTTAGTGCGTTACAAAATTAAATATTAATTCCTCACATATTCATTCTATGTTAATTTAAACTATAGTTTAATAAAACGTACAGTTGTGTAGCCCTGTAAAGTTCACTCCTAAATAATCGAAGTTTTGCAGTGCGGTCACTATTTCTTCAGGATGATTCGGTCAACCGTCGCTCACGTATGATCCGATATTTGGACCAGTTGGTGCACTTTATGCCAATCAGATGTTACATTTGCGTCTGAGACTTCGGCGCTGACCCGCCTTCAACTGGCAGGTACCGCTGCACGTGAGCATTGTACTGATGTATTCCCCGTATTGCAACCCCAGCAGATTAACTGCAAGTTCATTGTTAGCGGCAGCAATACGCTGGTCGCGCTCGAACTGGCCAACTTTGCAGCTTCAAGTACAGAAAGGGCACTGGCACACTCTAAGTGATCACAGTTTGAATAATTATTATTGATCAGCTGTTTACATGTGTGCTTACTGGCTGATCGTTGTTACAGTCGCGTCTCAAAAAACGTTAGCAGTGCGAATTGATCACATTTTTATTTATTTTTTTTAATTAATATGCTCATAGGTACACCACTACAGCTATTATAGCAAATCGAGGGCGTTCCCTATTGTCTGCAAGCTTTACATTCCACACATTATGAGCAACTTCTGCTGGTGTTGGATTCAGATAACCCTTTTTGGTTATTTTTAACATAAGTTATTTGTTCTTATCACTGTGAGTAATATATGGTCCTCTCCATTTAATATTATATATATTTCGTTAATACTCAATACTTGTAATTTTACGATGATATTCATCATTCATGTTTTTTATGAGGAGTATTAATTCATGTTTACAATTTAGTTGTACTCTGCGGGTATTTTAGAAGAATGGAGAAATTAATATATCCACAATTTGGCAGTTGTTCAAGGGGCAAACATTTTCCAATGAATACCTAACAAAAATAAAAATTTTAGTGAAATAATATTTTTGATAAGGAAGAATTAGTAATAGAGCTTTGATTCGTGAGCAAAATGTATTGCTAGACAGTTTCGAGCGAATAATGGACAAAATGATTAATATGACTCACCAAGGTTTTCAAAAGCCAATACAGGATTCAGATCAGAGGCATCATCGATGCCTAAATTTATAAAAAATTCAGTGATCCCTAGACTAGATACGAGGATAGGAGATATTTTACTACAATTATATCAGTTCAGACTATAACATCCAGTATGTACTACTTCTTCCAAAGGAGAAATTCTGAATTTAATGGGGACTATTTGAAGTGGCAGATATTTTATGATATTTTTAAGGAAATGATTCATAAATCAACTTTACCTACCATTCAGAAGATGTGATATTTAAAACCGCAGATCGATTAATACGCCTTATATCCTTAACTGAGGGAAACCATTTAACAGCATTGAATATGCTATAGGAGCATTTTAGAGCAAATGAGTGCCAAACAACCCATTGATCAATAAATTAGTAGATTCATTTTTATGTACGTCGTTGTGGTTATTTAATTTGTATGTCAGCTTTTCCCACTGGATTAGACTTATATGGTCTGGTCTAGTGATCGGCAGATGGATTTGATGGATTTGCCACTTAAGCCGAACTGCGTATTGTTCTGGTTCGGATTGCGCGATTATAAACAAAGTAACAACCTGTGCTACTGAAATCATATGCTCGAATCATAGTGGCGCCGACACGCCATTTAAACTATCCTGAGCTACAGCTAGTTCTAGAGGGAGCATGGGTGATAGTGATAGATAATCGAAGGCCGTTTAAGTCATCTTCCACCTGTGCAGTGTATTTCCAAAATTTATATAAAAGACGCTTTCTGGCAGATTTGTTTGGATGCCAGGTCAAAAGAAAAACTTCGATTACACTCTCCCAAACAGGCCGTTGTATCAATTTACCAGAATGCCATTCGGATTAACGAATGCTCCTCAAACATTTTGGCTGGTCTCACGATAAACGTTAATAAGAGTCAATTTTGTCTGAAGAAAGTGAAATATTCAGGATATGTTATGAAGGCAAATTGAGAATAAATCCAAATAAAATTCAGGCTATTTTGGAATTTCCAATACGTAAAACAAAACGCCAGCTCAAGCGCTTTTTGGGTATGACCGGCTGGTATCAAAAATTCGCATTAACTGAATTATTGAAAGGAAAAACTTTTGAGTGGATTGAGGATGCACAAAAGGCTTTGTATGAATTAAAGAGACAACTAACCATTCTCGTCCATCCAAATTACACCAAACCCTTTGTGTTAAAATGCGACGCCTTTATAAATGGAGTAGGCGCTGTACTGCATGCAAGTTTACGTTGGCTAATGAATCAACAAGACTTGAATGGCAGACTCGTAAGATGGGATATAAAGTTATGGGGTTTTAACTTTAGCATCGAAAATCGCAAGCGCAGTGAAAATATTGGAGCCGATGCATTGACTAGATCATATGAAGATGAAATAGCAGCCATAGACCTTGAAGTTATTCCGGAAATTAACTTAAGCTCAGACGCATTCAAGTCTACTGAATATGTCGAACTAAAGGCGCATTATGTTAAAGCCAATTTACCTGATTTCCAAGTAGTGGATGAATATATTTACCACCGTACATATTTTGTTCATAATGAGATAGATTGTAATACCGAATCTTGGAAGCTTGTTGTTCCCAAGGCGATGTGTGAAAATTTGATCCAATCCGTGCACGATCATCCTATTTCTTTTCATTGTTGTATAGCCAAGTGCTTAGAACTAATACGTCACAAGTTTTATTGGCCACGAATGGTTGTTGACATTCGCACGTATATTCGAAACTGTGAATTATATACAACTTCGAAATATTCCGCTCAAGCACTGAAAACACGAATGGGTAATCAAGTCATAAGTGAGAGGCCATTCCAAAGTCTGTACGTAGATTTTATTGGACCTTACCCACGTACAAGAAAGGGAAATATTGGAATTATTATTGTATTAGACCACTTTCCCAAATTTACATTCCTGAAAAAGTGTAAGGAAATTTAACTCCAAGATTACGGTTTCGTATTTGAAGGAGGAAATTTTCGATTGTTTTGATGTTCCTGAGATAATTGTAAGTGATAATGGAACTTAATTTAAAAGCCATGAATTCACTGCATTTCTCTCAAAGTACGGTGTTAAGCATATCTATATCACTGCTTACTTACCTCAATCAAATGCTGCAGAACGAGTTAATCGGTCGATTAACGCTGCTTTAAGATCGTATGTACGACACGATCAGAGAGATTGGGATTTTTATCTAAGCAGTATAAACTGCTCCTTAAGAAACCACTTTCATCAGTCTATTGGACAGTCACCCTATTTCATTGTGTTAAGACAACATATGCTCACTCATGGGAAAGATTACTCGTTGCTTAAAAATTTGAATCTACTGAGCGAAGGCTCAATCAATCTAAATCGAGCTGACGAGTTTGCTAGGTTACGTTCGGATATCCAAAAACATATGAATAAGGCTTATGATACAAATCAGAGAACATATAATTTACGCGCAAGGCCACGTAAATTTGTAGTTGGACAAATATCTGTTAAAAGAAACTTTGTATTAAATAATGCACCCGCTAATTTTAATGCAAAGCTAGCTTCCATTGGAACCAAAGTTCATGTAAAGAAAAGGTTAGGAAACTCGCTATATATTTTAGAAGACCTGGCAGGGAGTTAGGCTCATTTCATGTGAAATACATATGGTAATTCATATGAACACCTTCTTCAGCTTTTATCTTCGTCTAGCTGATTTAGATTCAACCGGCGTTGTAGTGGTGTACCTAGAAGCACATTAATATAAAAATGAAAAAAAATGAGAACAATTCGCACTGGTAACGTTTTTTGAGACGCGACTGTAACAACGATCAGCCTGTAAGCACACATGTAAACAGCTGATCGATAATGATGCGTTGGCCGCACGATTCCCTTTGTGACCTAATTAGCAACTCTATTCGGTGACCTAATTAGTAACTCTGACTCAGAGCATCTGTGCGTAGCGACGCCCACACAGTTGGTTCCGGCCAATGCATTTCCTTTCTGCAATTGACGACGTACGCAACAATATTCTTATTGATAAAGAACAAGGCGGTATCGTCATATTAAAGCTCGTTTTATAGATATTCATTGAAAGAAACCTATACTAAGAACGGTTAAAAGTGCGTTCCCACCAATATTGGATAGAAATTGAGTAAATGTATTATAAAAAACCCGGCATATTATTTAAAAGATTTTGTGGTGAAAAGTAGGCGTCTTCCCGAAACGTAGCGTCTGGCATAAGCAAATTGTGCCAGGGCGGCTTCACCAATGATTCAAATTATGATCACTCACAGTGTGCCAGTGCCCTTTCTGTACTTGAAGCTGGACAGTTGGCCAGTTCGAGCGCGACCAGCGTATTGCTGCCGTAAACAATTAACTTGCTGTTAATCTGTTGGGTGTGCAATATGGGGAATACATCAGTACAGTGCACACATGCAACGGTACCAGCCCTTTGAAGGCGGATCAGCGCCGAAGTCTGGGACGCCAAAGTAACATCTGATTGACATAAAGTACACCAACTGGTGCAAATATCGGATCATATATGAGCGACGGTTGACCGAATCATCCTGAAGAAATAGTGACCGCACTGTAAAACTTCGATTATTTAGGAATGAACTCTACAGGGCAACACAACGCTACGTTTAATTAAACTTTACTTTAAATTAACATAGGATGAATTTGTGAGGAATTAATATTTAATTTTGTAATGCATTATCTAAACTTGGTATGGTTTGGATATGTGATATCAGCTGTTATATTGTCTAATCCGTTTTGAAGTTCAAATAGCAACGTCATCCGTCTTCAGGCCTGTCAACACAGCTGTTTTGGTGCTGTAAGTATGGCGTAACCGCACTCAGAGATTTTAAGTTATAAAAAAAAAACCAACTAATAATGACCATATAACAGATGTGGCATACAATGATATATGTAATTACCTGCCCGATTTAGTTAACTCAAATTACATATGTATATATATACTCGTATAGCCAAGGGCCTGTAGTAAAATTCCTAAAATTAATGTTAAAAATAATTGAACTAAAACCAGCATTATGAAATATATAAAGAATTAATTAATTAAGCATCAGAATGAGTCGGCATATAAATTGTACGACCACGCCCACACCTGCCGCCCAGGGACTTCGGCTCTATAAATCTGAAACGAGCATATCCTCCACTATTTGTAAGCTGGAGTCACCAAATTTCAAAGCATTTTACAGATAACTAATTATCGCTAAAAATTTGACTCCCTAAACCGATACAACCGGTAGCGTAAAATCATAAGACCATATAGATCACACAATTTGAAAGCTAGAATCACCAAAACTAAAAGGTACATTGCTATGCTATTGCTAAAAGTACGGATTGTGGATTAGAATGGAAATTTAGTTAATTTTCGTAACGAGAGTATTACACTTCGCTTACGAAAATGAATTTTAGAATAAAAATGACTGCTATCGTCCATCATCAAACACTCTGAGTTATACTGCAGAAGAAATAAGTTCGTTAAGGATAACACTCACAACCGAGAATATATTGTTTTTAAAGTCATTGGGTCCAAAAATTAGAGAACAATGACTAATTTATTAAATGTTCGGTGGAGTTAGAATCACAATCCAGAATCAGGACTTATATGTACTACCGAGCTAAAATTTTTATTAACATTTATTGGCGAAGAATGCGGGTACTAGAGGTGGTAAACTGAAAAACAACTGCGTGATTTACCGTTTTTATGAGATTCGATATGAGTTGAATGTAATTAAAAATGATCGAAATAATATTTGTTGGCACTTCAACACCTTGAAAATCTATATTTCTATGAACAAAACTAAAAGTTGCATGCTTGAGAATTCTGGTTGGTTTAATGGAAACGGGAAGCATCTATCAATTTATGGAAATTGTAATTTCTCTATTCCGTTAAAAACCTGCTTGGATTTAGTGAAAACTATAACAAAGTATTACTAAATTGTAAAGTGTCTTAAACTTTTATCTAGTTATGAATCCAATATTTTTTTAGTGAAATAATTAGTTTAAACTGTATCTTAGTTCCATCTCGTTCGAGCTGCAGTGTATTTTAATCATACTGCGTCTAATATGTATAATGTACTGAGAAACATGATTAAGACTCGTCCTTAAATATCACTGTTTGGTCAAACTAATTTGAATACAACTGATATTGAATGATCAGCTATTAATTTGTCAATTTGTCGCTTCTTTACATAACTATGTTAAATCTTATTCACTTATGTAAACACTACATTGTAATTTTAGTAAATATCGATAGTTTTCACTATCGAAGAGTCCGAGTTGGAGATTCAAGCAAGCCAGACGCACGTTTTTGTTTCGGTCATAAATAAAGTTGCTAAATTAAATAGTTTAAACACCGCCCAGATCTGAAGTTTCATGTTTGCATAAAAAACGCTTTATGCATCGAACATTTTTGGCGCCCAACGTGGGGCAGTGTTTAAACAAATTATTAATAAACATTTGGACAATTTCGCATTTCGTAACGTTAACAAATTCCGCTTACGCGTATATACAAACTAAACAAATTCGCATTGGCTTCCAATTGCTTTGTTGCAACAATTAAAGCATCAAACTTGTGTCAAAAATGTGAAATTCGTTAACTAGAACCAACACAAAGTTCGTCGCAGCAGCAATCACACACATGCACATAACTTCAAGTAACGGTTATTGCATGTGGAGTAATCCGAGATGCGGAAGATTAAGCGGGCAATACCACCGGCTAAACGGACGTGCACTTGCCAGTGTGTAAGCACCTTGCCAAGTCGGACTGATCCATGCATGCATGTACGGCCTTTGAACTCGATTTTGCTGCCATGGCAACAGCAACAAAGTCTGGAGGAGACGTTACAGCAGCAGCGGCACACTTTAAGTGTCTTGGCAGGTAAGATAACATCATCAGATGGGGGGGGGGAGGGGCTATAACTGCCGAGCAACACAAGACTAGCATGGGTTGCCGAGCGCCTAATCATCAGCAATGCCATTGGCGTCACTGACCGTTGAGAACCAACACAAAGTTCGTCGCAGCAGCAATCACACACATGAACATAATTCAAAGTAACGGTTATTGCATTGTGTCTCTATATTCGTTTCGCTGACTGTCGGCGCCTTTTTCGCTCGTCGTCTACTTTGTTCGCCGTTAGTTTTCGGTCAATTTTCGATCGTCTTCTTTCACAACTTCGCTGCTCTTTGCATATTTCGCTACTGCTAAAACAGCCAGTGCGCTGCTCGCAATCGTCGCTTCTGTCGCTGCCTTTAGTGGTTTATACCAAATTCGTTCTTCGTTCGTTTGTGTAAGAGCTGCAACTGCGATCGATACTGTTGTAGTTCATATACACATACACAAAAAACAATAATTTTCGTCGTTTGGCGCTTCAAGCAGAACTTAAGCTCCGCGCCAAATTCTCTTCGATTTCATTAAACATCTGTAAATATGTCGCATTCCTTGGAAGACCACCGACGCCAGCGCGCAAGTATTAAAAGGAACATTTTCCGCATTAAAACCTTGGTTGATGGACAATCTGGAGATTCTTCTAAAAGATCACCTGCGGAACTTCAATGTCGTTTACGCATTTTGAAATCGTACTTTAAGCAATCGTTGGCTATTCAATCGGAAATAGAAACTCTGGATCCAAATGATAATGGGCGCGCTGAACTGGAAGACAACTATGTACACATCAAGTTGGCAATTAAGAATAGTACAGTCAGTGATGACGCGTTGCTTACCATTCTCAACTATCACGTCTGCCTTGTTTGGCCTTGACCACATTCGATGGCAATCATCTGGAATATAACAACTTCATTTGCTCGTTTAATCAAATCGTGAAAGGAGCGCAAATAACAAACATTGGGAAGTTTAACTATCTACTCAACTGCTTAAAGGGTGTTGCACTGGAGTGCGTCAAGGCATTTCCAGTCACCAATGAAAACTATGCTAAGGCATTAGAAAAATTAAAGTCTCGGTATGACAAGCCAGCATTGATATTTACAGAGACAATATCGTCTATTTTTCAGTTGCTTTCAGCTAGTTCATCAAACGCTACTCAGCTACGTTCGTTAATTGATAATGCATCGGCATTATTTAGTTCACTTTCGTCCTTGGGCTCTGACATCGACATAACGCAAGCCATGTTAATCTATGTGGTTCTGGATAAGTGCGATCAGGAAACTAGAAACAAATGGAATTTATCGCTGGATTATACAACAATCCCGACTTGGGCTCAGTGCGTAAAAGTACTGGAGCGTCATTGTCAATTCCTGTTGTCCAAAAGTACAACAATGAACCAAACGTATTCAAAACAGATTCGTAATCCTGGCAAAGGACATAACTCGTCTTTCGCACTTGCTATCTCTGCTTGTGCATTGTGCTCAAGCTCAACTCACAAATTGATGGCTTGCGAACAATTTAAAGCAGTGGATGAGCTGCAACGTTTCGATCTCGTCAAACGTCACCGACTGTCTTAATTGCTTGTCTAAGGGTCACCAAATGGCCGATTGCCCTTCAACAAATCGCTGTCGCCATTGTCAGAGATCGCACCACACTTTGTTATACAACAAGCTACGTTCAACAACACAACCAAGCTCTTCCCCAGCCACCGAAGCAGTAGCACACAACCATTCGCAAATCAAAAAACCTTATCAATCTCAGGTTCTTTTAGCAACGGCTATGGTCCTGGTCAGAGATTCAACTGGCACATACAGACTAGGCCCTGCTCTACTGGACTCTTCAGGTGAATTTCGTCACCGGATTCGTTTGCTCAGAAGCTTCGTCTAAAAAGAGAAACACGATGTGCAAATCAGCAGTACTGGCCATGCACGTACAGACATCACTTCTCTTACAACTACGTCAATAAGGTCTCGTTTGTCGCCCTTTGAAGTTTCGTTAGATCTTTGCGTCACCTCGCATATAGCCTATCAGCAGGACATAAACATCGACATTTCAACATGGAAAATGCCAGAAAATATTGTTCTTCTTCATGCTTTTAGGAACAGAAGCATTCTTCGACATTCTGGCAGTGGACCAAGTCTTGAGGTAGCTAGTTTTAAGCTTGGTGCCACTTCAATTGACGATCACCTTAAACGCTTATGGGAAATTGAATCAACTAAAACTTCAAATGTGCTGTTGAAACCAGAACATCGAGCTTGTGAGGAACACTACGTAAAAACGACTGTTATAAATGACAGTGATCGCATTGTTGTAAGGCTGCCGTTTAAGAACAATCCCAGTCAACTTGGTCATTCATTTGAAATAGCACGCCGCAGATTTCTCAGCTTGGAACGCCGTTTGGCACAATCTTCGGAACTTCGCTTACAGTATTGTCAATTCATGGAGGAGTATGAACGTTTGGAACACATGTCGCTGGTCACAGAACCACACTTATCGGAACCTCACTACTACATACTTCACCATTGCGTTTTGAAGCCCAGCAGCGAATCCACAAAGCTTCGAGTGGTCTTCGAGGCCTCGTGCCGAACGTCGAATCAAACTTCGCTTAATGACCAGTTACTTGTCGGCCCGACTCTCCAAGATGATTTATATTAGCTGTTGTTGCGTTTCAGATTACATCGTTATGCCATAACAGCTGATGTAACCAAGATGTACAGACAAGTAAATGTTGATTTAAATGATCGCAAATACCAGTACATACTCGGCGAGCTCTTCCAGATGAACCACTTCGCACTTATCAACTCAACACGGTTACATATGGAACAGCATCGGCGCCATACTTAGCCATACGCAGCCTGCATTATTTGGCAGATCTGTGTCGAACTGAGTATCCAATCTGTGCTGCAGTCATTGTATCGTGGTCCTATATAGATGACAATGAGTAATTTATTAAATGTTCGAGGGAAACCCTATACGGATGAGAGTATAATTAAAAAATAATATCATAGAATACAACTGATATTGAATGATCAGCTATTAATTTGTCAATTTGTCGCTTCTTACATAACTATGTTAAATCTTATTCACTTATGTAAACACTACATTGTAATTTTAGTAAATATCGATAGTTTTCACTATCGAAGAGTCCGAGTTGGAGATTCAAGCAAGCCAGACGCACGCTTTTGTATCGGTCATAAATAAACTTGCTAAATTAAATAGTTTAAACACCGCCCAGACCTGAAGTTTCATGTTTGTATAAAAAACGCTTTGTGCATCCAACAATCATTTACAATTCAATCTCCAAGTTCGTTGCAAACAACTATTCAAATAATAAGAAACATAAACGTAATTTCAGTGGACTTGGAAAAAAGGAATGGATTAAATTATTGTCGTTTAATGTATATATCCAGCTAAGGCTTGAGCAGTTTGAGTTCTTGACGCCTGACGCAACAATTGATAATCCCAATTCGATAAGCAATGCATAATAATTTTAAATCTATATGGAAATAAAATTGAATTTGGTAACGAATTATGGAGAGCCAGTAAGTACCACACCAGTCTTATGTTGGAACTGTTAGAGCAAGTTTCCCCGCACAGAAGTAAAAAAATTATTCAAGACTGTTGCGATGCTGTTAGTTAACAGTATTGATATTCATTAATGAGGGACTTAACATAGATATGGATGCACGGTTGCATTGAATGTATATTAACATAATTTTCAACACCCTCTCACAATGCAAACATGCTTACAAAACATCTTTTTTTTTTTTTTTTTTTTTTTATGTAGCAATTTATTTAAACATTAATCAACCTATTGAAAGGCTATAAAACATTGAATTGTAAAGGTATGAAGGAAAAAATGTCAGTGAATTAAAATCTATAACATAAACATAGAACTGTTTTTGGCAGATAATAAATAACATTAAATATTACATTTGTAGCACATTAATTTATCGCCCAACAATCCAAAGGTCGCTGGTGTGGAGGCGCTTCAACCGCCTGCGCGTTGTATTTGACCCAAGTGTGCAGGCCAAAGGGTTGACGTGGTTGTGCAACCGGTCATTATACCGACTCGTATGCCTGTTGATTTGTTGTCTTACTGTCAGTAGAGCGAAGTCGTTGTGCAGCGTCCTGTTACTCACGTAAGGGGGAGCACCAGAGATGGCTCTGAGCATCTTGTTCTGCAAAACTTGAATTTGATTAATCCAAGATTTTGCCTAGAATTAGGCAGATGATCTTGTTGCCAAGCTGAGTTGTGATTAGCAACCAGTTGAGTTTAGTTGTTTGGATCACACTCGCTGCAGCTGGATGTGTTTGCAGGTAAGTTTCCTGCCAAAAACACCCAGGTAGCAACATGGTTCCCGAGGTATGTGAAGTCGGACAGTTGGACAATTACCATTCCTGAGCGCGAACGTGCAGTGCTGAGACTTGCTCCCATTGACGCAGATGTTCCACCGGTTGGCCCAAGTACTAAAACCATCCAAGAACCTCTGCGTAACCGCAGCTGCTCTCCAAGCAGTGGTGGAGTTAGCAAGGAACACAGTGTCATCCGCGTATGTGGCAAGCAGCGTGTTTCTGGCTACTGGTATCGGCAAGTCCACGGTGTACAATGTGTACAAGGCAGGTCCAAGGACACTACCCTGCGGTACACCAGCTCCAATGCAGCGGATGCTTGATCGCTCGCCCCTAACTTCTACCATAAAAGAACGGCCAAGCAGGTAAGACCTGAGCAGTAAATACTGCGCCTATGGTAGCAGGGACTTAAGCTTAAAAAGCAGGCCATCATGCCATACGCGATCAAATGCTTGCTGGATATCCAGGAAGACGCCAGAGCTGTACTGTTTATTTTCCAAGGCCTCAAAGACGTGCTGTACTACTCGATGAACTTGCTCTGGTATACCATGGTGATGCCTGAAGCCAACTGATGATCAGGAATGGCCCTCTGGAAGCCACTTACTGCAAACAATCTTCCAAGAAATATTTTTTCAAATATTTTGGAGAAAGTGGACAGCAAGCTTATCGGTCGATATGACGAGACAAGATTATCCGGCTTGCCAGGTTTCGGAATCATCGCAATCACAGCGCACTGGTGGATGCGAACCATGGAGTTAAAAAGTAGCACCAAGAACATCAGAGCTGCAGCCACTCTGTACTCAACGATCAAGGGGATGTGATCGGAGTTTAGCTCAATTCGCTCGGAAATACCAAGACAGTCAGACCGGATCCCAGCGTACACAGCAAAGTCAATTGCTGTTGGCCTATGGTTGCCGTACGAATAGTGCGTTGCACCTCCTGTGGCAAGTACTTGGAGGTTGGAGTCTCTCACGCAATCCGCAAGCGCGATCCCACGGCGAGTGTCCAACGCTGCACCCCAGAGATGGTGTTGAGCATTCCAGTCTCCAGCAATCAGGAACTTTGGGCCAAGCTCTTCGAAGAGACATTTATAGTCCTCTATTTCCCACACAAAACGTGGTGGACAATAGACAGCCGCTAGGACTACTTCGCCTTGATCAATAGAGACTTTAACGAAGCACATTGCGCGCATAGTCAACTTAATGAGTTCAGCGCATGATGTCGCAGTGAAGATTTTATGATCACTGCTGCTCCGCCACGCATGCGATCCGAAGGATGATTGGCAAGGTGTATATCGTAGCCTGGAAGCCTGTAGTGTGATCTGGAGCAGTAGTGAGTCTCGCAGACCAACATTACATCTATTTGATGGCGTTGAATAAATAACTCCAGCTCATTGGCGTTATTCGCAAGGCCATTGGCGTTCCACACGTCAATGCGCAACCCTATTTGACTCATCTATTTGCAAGTGCAGCGTGCAACCGGCTCATCATGGCCGTAAGTGTCTCACTCAGCTTGTCGAATTTCGACATCAGACTGTCAAAAAGGAGCTGGGAGTGCTCATGGTACAGATAAGGCTGCTGCACTAGCTGAAATTGTTGCAGCGGGGGCTGCTGATGATGCTGGCGCTGTGGCTGCTGGTGTTGGTTATGCTGACGTGGTTGTTGCCGTTCTTGTTGTGTGAACTGTTGCTGATGGCGTTGCTGCTGCTGGCGAAGCTGCTGCTGGTGTTGCTGTGAGTGTTTATGTTGTTTCTGTATGCGCTCGCGAAGCCTAAGCATCTGGCGAGTTTTGTGACGTTGGGTCTTCTTTTTGTGCTGTTGTTTCGGAACCTGCGGTGTAACTTGCTGAACCGATGAGAGTTGTTGTTGCTGCTGTTGCGGTTGCTGGCGGGGCTGCTGTTGAGGTTGTTGTTCAGGATGAACCTGCTGCTGACGGTGACGCTGTTGCTGTAGCTGCAGGGTCTGAGGAGCCATTTGAAGTCTGGCAGCATCAGCATAAGAAAAATTTTCCCTGCGAATGGGTGCCGGGCTTCTTGGGCGCGACTTTTGAGGATCTTGGGCCGGCCTTCGTGACTGAGCCACAGCTTCCGTTCTCAACGCGCTGATAAGCTAGGCATCCCTTCCAGCTTGCTGGATGGTTACCACCGCAGTTGGCACATTTCGGGTCAGCGTCTAAAGGTTTTTCGCATACCCGACTTGCATGTGCTGAACCACACTTCACACAGCGATGCTGCTTTTGGCAGTATTTCATTGTGTGGCCGAACTCCTGGCAACGGTGGCACTGGGGAATGTCCGTGTGGCGGTCAGGGCATTCTACTGAAATGCGCACTTGAGAGATGGAGCGTAGGTTGAACATTTTTATTTGTTATTTGTAGCCGGCTCCAACTCCAAATAACAAAGATTCAGCTCCTTTTTGGTAGCACGACTAAAGATGGTTTGGACACCACGCACTGCGTGCCCAATTCTGCCCAGCTCATCTCTGATGAGATCCCTTTTCTGCAGGGATGGATGCAGTCCCCTGATCACCACGCGGAAACCTCTGTCCTCTTTCAATTGGTACGAATGGAACGGGATTCGCTTATCTGTGAACAGCCTTTGTATTGCCCTGTGGGCATCAATACCATTTGGCATTACCCTGACTGTACCACCACCACAGCATTTGAGCATAAAGCTGTCGGGCGGCGTGACATCATTTAGCGCTTGCAGGAGCCCAGCAACGTTGGTAATACCCTCAGCAATAAGTGGGGGAGGTTAAGAAGGTCTTGTTGGCCGAACTTCAACAGTGTCAGGATTTGGTGCGTTTGATAGGGAACAATCGCGTATCTCAGCGGCAGTGCTTAGATTGGGGTCCTCATCGTGAGTAACTTCGTTACTAGTAGACGCACTTGGCGGGACCATCTCTTCCATGTCGACCGACTCGACATCTGCGTCAGAATCTGACAGCAGATCCTCGAGCGCTTGTGGCGCTGCACGAGCTCCAACAGAAGTAGGCGGCACTGCATCCAAGTCAATTTCATCTTAAACTATCGCAATTTTCCTTGTTTTGTTGGCGTTGTTGCAGTTGAAATTGTTGACGTTAATATTGGTGATATTTTTGGTGTTTTTGTGAGTGTTGCTGTTGGCATTGGTGATGTGGGCATTGTTTTTGTTGTTGACGGTGTTCTTGATGATGTAATTGTTGCAGCTCTTGGAATTGTTAGTATCTGCGTTGTTGGCGTTGTTGCTATTGTTGCTGTTACCGCTCGCCAGGCGAGACCGCAGATTATACCGGAGTTCGCTGGTCTGCAAGGCAACAGAAGGCGAGCACCAAGGAACAGCAGTATCTGGCGCATCGCCGTCAATGGCGGTATGGGAGATGTCGCTCATATTGTTTGAATATGCGGTCACCAAGCACACTCACTCTAGCAGAGTGGTGGCGGCATACGCACAAATCACACTGATTGAAGGGATGCGACGCAAAATCGATTGTTTGAGTACAACACAAAAAATAAATGAAAAACTAAATAAAAAATAAAATTCTTCTCTTTTTTTTTTTTTTTTTTTTACAAAACATCAATTCAAATTTAGCATGTTCCTTAATTCATTGTGTTTCCTTTTAGACAAGTTCTTAGTTAACATGTCTGCTATCATGACATTTGAAGGCACATATTTCAAGACAAAATGACCCTCATTTACAGTTTCACGAATCAAATTTTTTTTTTTTTTATTTTTTTTTTTTTTCCTATAATGATGGGGGTTTTTTTCTTTTTTTTGTACACACATTTTTTCCCCGTACAACCCCTCTTGGGTAGTTTCCGTGCTACTAACTGACTTATCAAAAGATTATTTCGATGACCTGAGAAATCACTAAACTCACAAAAATTTCTTTACTCTATTTTTGTTCATGTCGTTGAGCCAATTTTGCAATCACGAACTTTTATTTTATAAGAATTATTGATGTGGAATCACCAAATTTTTTTGTGTTCATCAACAAATGTTGCAAATTATGGATATTTTAATTTCTCCATTCTTCTAAAATACCTGCAGAGGACAACTAAATTGCAAACATGAATTGGTACTCCTCATAAAAAACATGACTTATGAATATCATGAAAAATAATAAGTATTGAGTATTAACAAAATATATATAATATTAGATGGAGAGTACCATATATTACTCACAGTGATAAGAACAAATAACTTATGTTAAACAGCTATCCTCCATCATTAAACACTCTGAGTTATACTGCAGAAGAAATAAGTTCGTTAAGGATAACACTCACAACCGAGAATATATTGTTTTTAAAGCCATTGAGTCCAAAAATGAGAGAACAATGACTAATTTATTAAATTTTCGAGAGAAACCCTATTCGGATGAGAGTATAATTAAAAAAGAATATCATAGATACTCTCCCAAACTGAATCCATTTAAAAGTAATGCTGAGGTTATAACCACAATCCAGAATCAGGACTTATATGTACTAACTGAAATTGATCGAAATAATATTTGTTGGCACTTCGACACCTTAAAAATCTATATTTCTTTGAATAAAGCTAAAAGTTGCATGCTTGAGAATTCTGGTTGGTTTAATGGAAACGGAAAGCAACTATCAAATTATGGATATTGTAATTTCTCTATTCCGTTAAATTACCTGCTTGGATTTAGTGAAAACTATAACAAAGTATTACTAAATTGTAAAGTGTCTTAAACTTTTATCTAGTAATGAATCCAATATTTTTGTAGTGAAATAATTAGTTTAAACTGTTTCTTAGTTCCATCTCGTTCGAGCTTCTGTGTATTTTAATTATACTGCGTCTAATATGTATAATGTACTGAGAAACATGATTAAGACTCTTCTTTAAATAACATTCACAATTCAATCTCCAAGTTAGTCTCATACAACCATTTAAATAATATTGACACACTTCCGTTAAGAAAATCTAGAAATTCATGCAAAAAAGTGTGGCTTTTTTCAATCACTAGACGATTTACACTAATGGTTTGGATACAGCAACATAAACGTAATTTCATTGGAGTTGGAAAAGAGAAATGGATTAAGTTATTGACGTTTAATGTATATATCCAGCTAAGGCTTGAGCAGTTTGAGTTCTTGATACCTGACGCAATAATTGATAATCCCAATTCGATAAGCAATGTAAATAAATTTTCATATTTTTAAACATTTAATTTATAAATAAATAAATTGTACTACGAAAATAGGATAGAAGAAAAGTTATTTAATTTAAACATTTTCAACTATACAAAGCTAGGTTTTAAACCGGCAGGTGCTCAAATCGAAGCAGGCTATTATTTTAAATTAGTGTGCTCTTATTTCAAACAGTGTGCACAATAGAAAGGGAGAGAACAAATCACACGAAGAAGATGCCACCACGTGACAAACGTACGTGCGAAGTACCTACCTAACAACAGTTTCATCAAAAATACTATAATTATAATGTGGGAAAACCTGTGTGAGAGGTGCCCTAAGAGTTCTATACATTGACAAAGAGAAGTGAAAATTTTCTTTAAAAATCTATACTTTACCATCACAAATGCCTTATACGTGATCCAAAATCACAAATTTTTCTAAAAAAAAAGGTTACACACCTGTAACTCCACCACCCAAAAGCAATAAATTAAATGCAAGAATGAATCAATTAAAAATCAAAAGCAATAAGCCACTTCCTGTCATTATAAAATGCGGAAGATTTTGAGAGTATTGCCTAAGGGATAATGAAGTTAAGTCATTTTATTATCATAGTAGGGTGGGTAAAGAAGAGGGGCAACCATCATCTATGCTCCTTCTAATAGAACAAGCAGGAGCTCAGAATAGCTTAAATAGCGTGTCGGCGTCACTAAGTTTCGAGCATATAATTTCAGTAGCACAGGTTGTTACTTTGTTTATAATCGCGCAATCCGAACCAGAACAATACGCAGTTCGGCTTAATTGGCAAATCCATCAAATCCATCTGTCGATCTCTAGACCAGACCATATAAGTATAATCCACTGGGAAAATCTTTTATACGATACACAAAAAATGTATCTACTAATTTATTGATCAATGGCACTCATTTGTTCTAAAATGCTCCTATACTATATTCAATGCTGTTAAATGATTTCCCTCAGATAAGGATATAAGGCCTATTTGACGATCCGCGGTTTTAAACATCACATCTTCTGAATATCATAGAATATCTGCCATCTTCAAATAGTCCCCATTGAATTTAGAATTTCCCCTTTGGAAGAAATAGTTCAGACTGGATGTCATAATCTGAACTGATATAACTGTAGCAAAATATATCAGACCCTCGTATCTAATCCTCTAGGGATCACTGAATTTGTTATAAATTTAATCATCGATGCTTCTGATCTGAATCCTGTATTGGCCTATGCCCTTTTGAAAACCTTGGCGAGTCATATTAATCATTTTTTTCATAATTCAAATCAAACCTCTATTACTAATTCTTCCTTATCAAAGAGATTATTTCGCTGCGGAAATAACTAAATCACTAAAATGTTTATTTATGTTAGGTATTCATCGGAAAATGTTTGCACCTTGAACAACTGCCAAATTATGGATATATTATTTTCTCCATTTTTATAAAATACCTGCGGAGGACAACTAAATTGTAAACATGAATTAATACTCCTCATAATAAACATGAATGATGAATATCATAGTAAAATTGTAAGTATTGAGTATAAACAAAATATTAGATGGAGAGCACCATATTTTACTCACACTGAAAAGATCAAATAACTTATGTTAAACATAACCAAAAAGGGTTATCTGAATCCAAAACTAGCAGAAGTTACTTATCATGTGTGGAATGTAAAGCTTGCAGACAATAGAGAACGCCCCCCGTTTTGCTATAATAGCTTTATACTGGATAATAAATTGATTCAAAATTAATTGCGAAATTGGAAAGTATACAGGCCTGAAGACGGATGACGTTGCTGTTTGAACTTCAAAACGGATTAGACAATATAACAGCTGATATCACATATCCATACCATTCCACGTTCAGTTAATGCTTTACAAAATTAAATATTAGTTCCTCACAAATTCATTCTATGTTTTTATTATTGTTATTGGAGAAGTTGCACCGCGAGCTGTTTGATCTGTGATGCCCATTTTTGAGCCTATAGCTCTTCCCTCAGTCCCAGATCCGGTGCGCATTTTAGGATAGTTGTTGGGTTGAGGTCTTCTATGTCTCTAGAGTTCAAGATATGCAACCCCAGGATGCTACATCTTCTTCTAGCTAGTGCGACACAATCTGCTAGGATGTGTATCGAAGATTCCTCCTCTCTTTCGCATAACGTGCAGAGATCGCTCCTATATATACCTAGTCTAGTTAGGTGACTCCTTAGTCTACAGTGTCCCGTCATTAGACCGGTAAGTATCCTAAGGTTGTTCTTATTCATGGCTATAACTTGCTTAAATTGATTATAACTACCCAGGAGACATCTGGCTTGGCGGAGGCCTTCTGCCTCCGACCAGCTCTGCTCCCGCATCTATTTCTCTTCATTTCTGAGTACCAGACATATAGTGTGTATTCCTATGCCACACTACGGTTCTGGTCATATTAGGGGCCTTTCTGGCCGTGACCCATCGCAGGGCAAGCCTGTTGTCAAGTATGTTTAGCTTTGAACGAGCCTCCTGGACTATCTTTGATGTTATTTTGGTCCCCGTTATTGCATTTAATGATGCTTGACTATCGGATAGGATGAATATATCTGTATTCCAATAGTTACGTTTAAAGTTAAGACCGCACATCTTCCTATCGCACATACCTCAGCCTGGAATATGCTGGTGTGCGTTCGTAGGGATTCATTGTACGACACCCGAGGGCCTACCACACCAAGACCTGTGCCATGGTTGGTGAGTGATCCGTCGGTGTACCACCTTCTGGTGTGGTTTCATGGGATGGACCTCTTCCAGAGTTGTCCAATCCCTTTTAATGCTCATATGAACTATGAAATTACGCTCGAAGATATATTCGGCTTTCATTTCGTCCCTGGGCTGCAATAGAAGGGGCAGTTCATTTCAGAGGAGTTGGGCATATTTTTTGCTTAGGATGCGATTGCCCCCAACTCCTTCAGCTGAAATCCTTAAAAGCGTCGCTTTCTGCTTGAGCCTTATGATGTGGTGGGGTGGTGTGAGCTCCATTAAGGCTTCAACGGCCATTGTTGGGCAGGTGCGCATTGCTCCTGTCATACAAACACAGGCCAGCTTTGCAACTTTTGCAGTTAATTTTTTACGGTGATCAACCGTGCTCTGTCACCCCATGCTATTACCCCATAGTTTGGCATGGGTCTTACTACCATTAGGTACAGCCATCTTACTATCTCTGGTGATGTACCCCATGATTTGCCGGCTATCCTGCGACATGTGTAAAGCGTTCTAGAGCACTTCAACATCGCATTTTGCACATGGGTGCCAAAGCTAAGTTTGCTGTCAAATATGACACCCAGGTATTTAACTTCCTTACTCGTTTCTAGTAGGGTTCCTGAGAGCCATATGTGCTTCATCCTCTGTAGCTTATGTCGTCTGGTAAAGGGAACGATAACTGTTTTCGTAGGGGTTTAGGTTGAGTCCGACCTCCCTACACCAGTCATACGTTATCCTTAGCCTTGACTAAACTATGTCACAGAGTGATTCTTCAAATTTTCCTCGCGCTAAGATAACAATGTCATCGGCATAACCTTGGCATTGAATACCACTGTTAGTGAGTCTGTTTAGTAATTCGTCTAGCAACAGACTCCAGAGTAGCGGAGACAAAACCCCCTTGGGACAGTGCTTGGTGGTTAGGACCGTTACGGTACTATCATGCACTGATGCTGTGGCCTGCCTGGATCGCAGCAGTGCGAGAATCCATCTGCTGAAGGTATGGTCTAGGCCCTTTCTCGAGAGGGTATCCATGATCGAATCGTGTGATGTATTGTCAAAGGCACCCTCTATGTATAGGAAGGCGCACAAAGCTACTTCCTTATTATCAAATTGCTGGGCTAGTTTTTAATCCGGGCCCCCGCCAAGCTGACCAACTGTGCAGCTTCAAGTACAGAAAGAGCACTGGCACACTGCAAGTGATCACAATTTGAATCATTGGTGCAGCCGGCTTAGCACAATTTGCTTATGACAACCGCCACGTTTCGGGAAGTCGCCTATTCACCACAAAATCTTTTAAATAATATGCTATGCCAGGTTTTTATAATACATTTACACAATTTCTATCCAATATTGGTGGGAACGTACTTTTCACCGTTTTTAGTATCGTTTTCTTTCAATTAATATCTATAAAACGAGCTGTAATATGACGATACCGCCTTGTTCTTTGTCAATAAGAATATTGTTGCGTACGTCGTCAATTGCAGAAAGAAAATGCATTGGCCGGAACCAACTGTGTGGGCGTCGCTACGCACAGATGCTCTGAGTCAGAGTTACTAATTAGGTCACCGAATAGAGTTGCTAATTAGGTCACAAAGGGAATGGTGCGGCCAACGCATCATTATCGATCAGCTGTTTACATGTGTGCTTACAGTCTGATCGTTGTTACAGTCGCGTCTCAAAAAAGTTTTTTTCATTTTTATATTAATGTGCAGGTACACCACTACAACGCCGGTTGAATCTAAATCAGCAAAGCGAAGATAAAAGCTGAAGAAGGTGTTCATATGAATAACCATACGTATTTCACATGAAATGAGCCTAACTCCCTCTCATTCAGGTCTTCTAAAATATATAGCGAGTTTCCTAACCTTTCCTTTACATGAACTTTGGTTCCAATGGGAGCTAGCTTTGCATTAAAATTAGCGGGTGCATTATTTAATACAAAGTTTCTTTTAACAGATATTTGTCCAACTACAAATTTACGTGGCCTTGCGCGTAAATTATATGTTCTCTGATGTGTATCATAAGCCTTATTCATATGTTTTTGGATATCCGAACGTAATCTAGCAAACTCGTCAGCTCGATTTAGCTTGATTGAGCCTTCGCTCAAATTTTTTTCAAATTTTTAAGCAAGAAGTAATCTTTTCCATGAGTGAGCATATGTTGTCTTAACACAATAAAATAGGGTGACTGTCCAATAGACTGATGAAAGTGGTTTCTTAAGGAGCGGTTTATACTGCATAGATTCAAATTCCAATCTCTCTGATCGTGTCGTACATACGATCTTAAAGCTGCGTTAAATTAAATCGTTTAATCATTCTGCAGCATTTGATTGAGGTGAGTAAGCAGTGGTATAGATATGCTTGTCACCTTACTTTGAGAGAAATGCAGTGACTCTTAAATTAATTTCCATTATCACTTACAATTATCTCAGGAACACCAAAACAATTGAAATTTCCTCCTTCAAGTACGAAACCATAATCTTGGAGTTAAATTTCCTTACAGGTTTCAGGAATGTAAATTTGGGAAAGTGGTCTAATACAATAATAACTCCAATATTTCCCTTTATTGTACGTGGGTAAGGTCCAATAAAATCTAGGTACAGTCTTTGGAATGGCCTGTCACTTATGACTTGATTACCCATTCGTGTTTTCAGTGCTGGAGCGGAATATTTCGAAGTTGTATATAATTCACAGTTTCGAATATACGTGCGAATGTCAACACCCATTCGTGGCGTATTAGTTCTAAGCACTTGGCTATACCACAATGAAAAGAAATAGGATGATCGTGCGCGGATTGGATCAAATTTTCACACATCGCCTTGGGAACAACAAGCTTCCAAGATTCGGTATTACAATCTATCTCATTATGAACAAAATCTGTTCGGTGGTAAATATATTCATCCACTACTTGGAAATCAGGTAAATTGGCTTTAACATACTGCTCCTGTAGTTCGACATATTCACTAGACTTGAATGCGTCTGAGCTTAAATTAATTTCCGGAATAACTTCAAGGTCTATGGCTGCTATTTCATCTTCATATTATCTAGACAATGCATCGGCTCCAATATTTTCACTACGCTTGCGATTTTCGATGCTAAAGTTAAAAGCCCGTAACTTTATATCCCATCTTACGAGTCTGCCATTCAAGTCTTGTTGATTCATTAGCCAACGTAAACTTGCATGATCGGTGACGACTTTAAATTCGTGACCTTCAATGTACATACGAAATCTTTTTATAGCTAAAACTATTGCTAAACACTCTAGTTCCGTCACAGAATAATTGCAGTGTGCTTTCCTAAGCTTCTTTGATATATATGCAATGGGTCGTTTTACTCCAGACTCATCACATTGTGCTAGTACAGCGTCTACTCCATTTATAGAGGCGTCGTATTGTAACACAAAGAGTTTGTTGTAATTTGGATGGGCGAGAAAGGGGGTTAGTTGTCTCTTTAATTCATCCATTCATCCTTTCATTAATTCAGTTAAAGCAAAAAACCGCTTGAGCTGGCGTTTTGTTTTACATATTGGAAATTCCGAAATTTTATTTGGATTTATTCTCAATATGCCATCAGCTACAATATATCCTAAATATTTCACTTTCTTCAGACAAAATTGACTCTTATTAATGTTTTTCGTGAGACCAGCCTTTCGAACTTGCGTTGCTACTTCTGTCAGGTAAGACAAGTGCTCCTCAAAGTTGGAGGACAGCATTAATAAGTCATCCAAATCAACTAGTACGTGGGATTTCATGGTATAAGGTATGACTTGATCCATAAGTCTTCACAATGTTTGAGGAGCATTCGTTAATCCGAATGGCATCCTGGTAAATTGATACAACGGCCTGTTTGGGACAGTAATCGCAGTTTTTTCTTTTGACCTCGCATCCAAACAAATCTGCCAGAAAGCGTCTTTTAGGTCAATTTTGGAAATACACTGAACAGGTAGAATACGACTTAACAGTCCTTCGATTAGAGGTGAACGATATGCGTCCTTAACTGTAACGGAGTTTAGCTTCCTTGTGTCTAAACAAATTCTCACATTACGACTTTACGACAAGCACAGCCGGAGAGGACCAGGCAGAGATCGGTGCTTTTTCAAGGGCTCCCAACTCAATCGTTCTGTCGATTTCCGTAAACATCTGGTGCTCTTTAGCAAGATACAACGGATAATATCTTTGCTTGACGGTCTTAGCATCACCAGTATCAATATTGTGTTCGATTAAAGAGATTTTTCCTAACCCATCTCTTTCCGAGGAGGGAAAAAATCTACAACAGCTAGTTGTAGGGAAATGGGGATTCTATGACAGGAAGCAGGTTATTGCTTTTTTTTATTTTTAATTGCTTCATTATTGGAGCTAATTTATTGCTTTTGGGTGGGGAGTGACAGGTGTGTGACCTTTTTTAGGAAAATGTGTGATTTCGGATCACGTATGAGACATTTATGACCGAAGGGTATAGATTTTTGGCTGACCCTTTTTTTTATTGTGGCTTGGCTTGAGGTGGAGGATCACTCAGCAGCACTTGTGTGTGCGTACGTGATTGTAGTTTTAAGGAGAATATTGTGTGCTATGAGTAGTAGGGAAATGGGGATTCTATGAGAGGAAGCAGGTTATTGCTCTTTTTATTTTTAATTGCTTCATTATTGGAGCTAATTTATTGCTTTTGGGTGGGGAGTGACAGGTGTGTGACCTTTTTTAGGAAAATGTGTGATTTTGGATCACGTATGAGACATTTATGATCGAAGGGTATAGATTTATGGCTCACCCTTTTTTATTGTGGGTTGGCTTGAGGTGGAGGATCACTCAGCAGCACTTGTGTGTGCGTACGTGATTGTAGTTTTAAGGAGAATATTGTGTACGTGTAACCTGTAACCTGTGTTTTAGAATCAAGTGGAATATCAGCTAGCAGCTGGCGCACTGTTGTGTATGTACATGATTTGATTTTTGAGGGTGAGTGCAATGATCAATGGAAAGGTAATGCTCGCTTCTCTTATGTCACTGTTTGTCAATGCATAGAACTCATACGAGACCTCACACCTGAATGCTTTCCCACACAATAATTAAAGTATTATTGGTGTAAACTGTTGTTAAGTAGGTACTTCGCACGTACGTTTGCCACGTGCTGCTACCTTCTTCATGTGTTTGGTTCTCTCCCTTTTTACAGTGCACTCTGTTTGAGTGACCCTCCTTATGTTAATTTCACAATAATTTGAAATAATTGCATTTATAAATAGAATGTTTACAAATGTGAAACTTTGTTTATTGTTATTGATATAGTTTAATTTTAGGATACATGTACATTATGAAAGTATATTATTATTATTATTATCCATTTTGCTTAACCTCTTTCTTAAGTTAGTGTATTGAAATATAAGACGATCCAGTTGTCTTTTGTATGATACAAAGTAGAAGACGTGTATCAACTCCTTCTCTGGCGTTATCCGAAGACCATGAGCACACTGTCAAGTGCTTTCCATATTTTGATTTAATTAGACGATAGTTTTCATATTCCAAGAAAAATACTCGGTATTCCTCCAACAATTTAGAATGTTCAGGGAAAATTACATCCTCAAAGTCCTTGAGGAAATCATAAATTTTCCTTACATTTGTTTTAAATCCAAAATTCGAATTCTCCAAAAGCAGAAATGCACCTGAAGAATTATTTTACTTTTTTTATAAAGTGTCTATACTTGTGTAACTTTCTTTTGTAATACTACTCTATACTGGCTTACATCTTTTTTTTATTTCTTTTCCCATTTTTCTTGAAATTTCAAAGCATAAGCGAGTTAAATCAATTTCTGCTTCATGTCCATAAGACACATTTAAATCTAAAAGTTGTATATCATATTTCCCCATTTTTGAACATTTTGTGATAAAATTTGTATTATATATATTACAAATTTGATTTTTAAGCAGTGTGTTCCTTATCTTATAAAGGCTCTCCATGATTCTCTATCAAATTCAATTTTATTTCCGTATTGATTTAAAATTAATATGCATTGCTTATCGGATTTTCTAATCTTAAAATGGCACTTTATGCTCTCAATCTTGGGACTATCAATTATTGCATCAGGCATCAAGAACTCAAACTGCTCAAGCCTTAACTGGATATATTCCTTAAACGTCAGTAATTGAATCCATTCCTCTTTTCCAAAATCCAATGAAATTACGTTTATGCTGCAGCATCCAAACCATTTGTGTAAATCGTCTCGTTGTTGAAAAGCCACACTTTAATTTTGGTTGTAGATTAACAAAATACTCGAAACCAAAAATAATTTCGTGATCTTGAATTTTTCTTGAATTTCTGGATTTTCTTAGCTGAAGTGTGTCCATATCGATTGAAAAGTTGTCTCAAACTAACTTGGGAATTGAATTGTAAACCCTATTTAAGGTGAAGAGTCTTGCTCATGCTTCTCAGTACATTAAACAAATTAGACGCAAAATGATTAAGATAGACAGGAGCTCGTGTGTTCTTCTTGACTTTTAGCATATATTTGGAAACGAGCAACAAATTTTTGTAAATGAATTTGCCTTCATGCAAGCCGGATCAATCCTTCCAAATTTCTTTCACTTCAAGCCTCCTTATGATATCAAAGAGCTGGATGAAATAACATGAAAAACACTAAAAACAACTAAACAGTATGTCGATGGATTGGATTTTTCTTATTTAAGCCTTGGTGATATATTAGGTCCATTAAATAGTTTCGCTACAGTTATTTTACGAGGTCGAGCAAAGAAACAGTTTTTAAGTAAATATTTAACTACAAAAATAGTTGATTTAGAACTAGATCAATGTTTAAGACACTTTCAAAACTTTTTCACAAATTGTAGATTAACAAACCAATTTGATCTAAACAATTTATTTAAACTATTTGTAATCTTAGAAAACTCTAATTTTGAAATATATGGAAATTAAAATTTGATTCTACAATTATGTTCCTAAATATAAACAAACTATAAAATCTATAAAATTCTATATATCGAGTTTGCTTTATTCAATTTAGCCAATGCGTTTACATCACAATTAAATTACAAATTTCGTGTGTTTCTTAGGGCACATACACCTTTATTTAGATGGGACCCACAATCGGAGAAAACATTTAATTTTATCGCATCTAATCGTGGACATCCAAAGTCTTCAATGTTGATTACACACGTCTTTAGAAACTTTTCAAGAAACTTTTTCCTTGTATCTCCATTTGTGATTACTCTCACATTCTTGAGAAGCTCACGAAGATAGTTTCTGACTTCTAAAAAGCTATCATTTCCATCATTCCAACAGAGATTGTGCTGATTTCTAGTTAACCATATTGCCGTTTTACGGGCCTTCTTCGTTAATCGAAGAAAATCATATGACGGTCTTATAAGGTAATGAATATCATTATAATAACCATTCTTAAAAACAAGAGCAATTTCTTTTAATACAAAATAGTCGCAATTTCCAGAAAATCATTGAATGTCGACAACTACTTGATTCTCCATCGAATTGATTTAAACAATGCGCTGAACTAATCCTGTTAATGGTGAATATTCAACTAACCGATCATGCATAAGCAGACAATTACTTTAGTGTTTCTCACACTTGCACTCTCCAACTCGATGGAAACTCTGATATCGATCGGGCCTGTTTTAACAGACTCATTCTGATGTGTTAGATCTATAACAACAATCGGTGCTTTTTCCTTAAATTCCTTAGGTTAACAACGGTTCAGACTACTTCATATAGTAACTTGCTTGGAAATTTGCATACATATCATACAAAGTTGCGAATCGTTCACGATTAAAATTTATATTCAAATCATCATAGGGATATGTTTCAAGAGTTCAAGTACACTTTCAAGTTTCGCAATTGATTTTGAATCAATTATAGCGAAACGGGGGCGTTCTCTATTGGCTGCAAGTTTTGCATTCCACACATGATGAGTGCCTTCTGCTAGTGTTGGATTGAGATAACAATCACAACTGCGTAATGCTAGTAGTAGTGAGCCTCCATTTTTTGTTATATTTAACATTAGTAATTTCTTCTCATCACTGAGCGTTATATGTGGTACTTTCCATGTAATTTTAGTTATATTTAATTTATACTCAATACTTTCAATTTTACTATGATACACCACGAGTTTTTCGTTTACATTAAACCAACCAGAATTCTCAAGCATTCGACTTTCAGGTTTATTCAAAGAAATCTAGTTCGATCAATTTCAATTCCATTCAACTCGTATCGAATCTCATCAAAAAGGTAACTCATGCAATTGTTTTTCAGTTTACTTATGACCGACAGTAACGCTGCCCGTTTCACCTTCACGATCATTTTCCATACCTAGGAGATGCCTCAGTTGCCCGCCATCGACTACGTCGAACTCCTGTGATATGCACTCCTTCACGCAGTTCAGATATTCCTTGCTTGTGCTGGCCACAATAAGATCGTCGACACATACGACTATCACATTCAGTTTGCTGGCTTTACGACGTATGTACAAACATGGCTAGCTGAGACAGGGAGCGAAACCAATCCTGATTAGCACGGTGTTCAGTTTATCGTTCCACTCACGGCCGCTCTGTTTAAGGTCTCGGTTATGGAAATCTTGGTTAGCAAATCCCTCTGGTTGTCACATATAAACCACATCTCGCAGCTCACAGTTGAGAGAAGCAGAAGACACGTCAATCTGATACATATACATACCATTTTCTACAGCTAGAGCAATCAGTAATCTGATTGTCGAATATCTGGCCACAGGGGAGAACGTCTCATTGTAATTTACGCCATATTGTTGGGCGCATTCTTTGGCCACTAGTCGAGACTTCAAACGTACTACTTTACCATACTCGTTACGCTTCACTGCAAATACCCATTTACAGCCAATATCCTTCTCTCCCTTCGGTAGATCAATGAACTCCCAAGTTTTGTGTTCTTGTAGACTGTCCATCTTCTTCTGCATTGATGCCCTCCATTTACTGGCACGATCAGAACTCAAGGCTGCATTGACGCTAGCAGGTGCAGCGACGTCATTCGTTGTCATAACGTTCAAAATGTTGTACTGCTTTCGAGGGCGTCCTGGCTGTCCGGTGCGTACTTTCTTTAGTCTTTCAGGACCTCTTTTGCCCGGTGCCTTGCTTGTCTCCATCTGTATATATATTTGGCACCTCGTCAGCTCGTTCGAAATTCTCGTGATCCTCAGTTTGACCGCCACTATGAAAACTTACAGGCTCATCTTCGACATCCTTCATGATCAGTGTAACATCATTATTATACAACGAGATTCTGTCCCTTACGCTGTCATCTGTCATTTCATCTTCAGGAAATATCACATCTATTGGAGCAATGTGCCCACGACGACCCAGCAGCCGGCCTGTGTTGCCTTTTAACCATTACTTTCGCCTGTATTTCTGTTTACTCGATTGTCTATACGCATCGAGAACATTTTTGTCTCTCCGTTTGACTCTGTCTGTCCGTCTGCTCTACGCCGTTCATTATCTTGGAGTAACTTGATTTTTATCACACTTAGCGACGGCAACGGGTCACGAGTTTCCATGGCTATCACGAAATTACTCGACAACAACAATATAGACAAACACTCTTCGATCATTATAAAGCCGATCTCGCTTAGTCTTTCCACTAAGTCTGCAAACTTATGTATGTGATCTGCCATACTACCCGACTCTACCAATCTTAGCTGTAACAACTGCTTTATGAATTTCTTTCACGGTGTTCCAGGCACTTGCTGATGTTTGGTAATTCTTCACATTATTTGTTTGGGATGCCTTTATGCAAAGCATTATACTTGTCAAAGCCTTTTCGTCTCTTGCACCAAATATTGCCTTTTGCTCAGCACTGTCATTTTCGTTTTTCACGACACGACCGCACACATACTGCCATAGCTCTAAATACACGAGTACGCTTTTCATGTGAGCGACCCAGTCACTATAATTCTGGTCGTCCAACTTCTCGATTGAACTCATCGAGGTATTCATTTTCTTTAACCACACAGTTATCACACTTGTCCAAGAAAGTCCAGAATGCTCTCATTACCTTCTACAAGTAATCCTCAAAACAATTCACTGTGTTTTCTTTCACCAAAAGCGACTGACTCATACTTCATGGAAATAGCTTAAACATACCATCGAAGAAGGTCTTTATCATAAGGAACTTACAATTACCGTTTCTCGCAGGCAACAACAGATTAAGACTACAAAACGAGAATGCAAGACAAGCTGCGGTGTACACAGGCAAACACAGTTACTTCTAACACTATAATTTTTGTTTTTTTTTAATGTAAACTGTTGTTAAGTAGGTACTTCGCTCGTACGTTTGCCACGTGGTGGCATCTTCTTCGTGTGCTTTGTTCTATCCCTTTTTATAGAGCACACTCTTTGAAATAAGATCACACTAATTTGAAATAATAGCCTGCTTCGATTTGTGCGCCTGCGGGCTTAATACCTATGTTTGTATAGTTGAAAATGCTACAATTAAATAACTTTTCTTCTTTCCTATTTTCGTAGTACAATTTATTTATTTATAAATTAAATGTTTACAAATATTAACTTATTTATTCTTATTAATATAGTTTAATTTTTAACACATGTACATAATGTACAAGTGTATTATTATTAATATACATATTGTGGAACCTCTTTCTAAGGTTAGTATATTGAAATATTAGACGATCCAGTTTTCTTTTATTTTATACATAGCAGTGACAAGCAAGTATCAACTACATCTCTGGCGTGATCCGATGACTATGAGCACACTATCAAGGGATTTCCATGCTTTGAATTAATTAGGTGATAAGAAAAAATTCTGGACATTCCTCCAACAATTTAGAATGTTCAGAAAAATTCACATCCTCAAACTACTTCAAGAAAATATAAATTTTAATCACATTTTATATCATATTTCGCAATATTTAAACATTTTGGGATAATATAATCATTTGATTTGTAAGCAAAGTGTTCTAACATATGAATGATGTGCAAAATATCCCAAATCTATTTAAAATTAATATGCATTGCTTATCGCATTGGTATTTGTAGTAGTCGTTCAAAAATAATATTTGTTGGTAAAAATTCTTGGTCCACTCTAAATTAGTTGTTGGTGATTAGGTGGCCGCTCAAGCGAAGAGATATGCAGATAACCGACTAGAATAGAACCACTCAAAACGCAGCACGAAATCGCTCACTCAAGAAGCGCTCAGCAAGAAGCTGTTCTATAAGCGCACGGTTCAAGCGAAGTCTTGTTGCGGTCAAACTGTCAAGGTTATTGAAGGAAAGAAGTCGTGTACTTAGCAAATCGACAGTGAATAAAACATGAAACACGTGATTGTAACTCCAAAGGTCACAGTGTATTATATATATATATATATATTGTGAAAGTGCGGTAGAGAATAAAATGCAATTTCCTTAGGAAAGAGTATAGACCAGACCTGCCACCATTTTAGCCAGCTACACGCGGTTAATAATTTACACCGAGGGAATGATATAACCCCACAAGATCGCAATTTGTTGGCCTTATTCCGTTGAGTCGACATCGGAAGCGTTGCTAGTCAGTGGGACGGAAGTGCGAAACAGTGTTCAACCCAAGAGGGCAACTTCATCCCACGGATTCCGATTCAGCGCATATTCGCTATTGTCTAGGAGACAATAAATAGTTTGAAATAAAATAATTCCGAGTTTATTATCAGCTAGTGCCAGATGACCTTCAAAGTTTTTTTTTTTTTTTTTTTTATCTAGCAATTTATTTAAACATTAATCAACCTATTGAAAGGCCATAAAACATTGATTTGTAAAGGTATGAACGAATAATAACGGTGAATTCAAATATATAACATAAGGATATAACTGGTTTTAGCTGATAATAAATAACATTGAGAATTACTTTATAAAACTTTAATTTAACGCTCAACAGTCCAGAGGTCGCTGGTGTGGAGGCGATTCAACCTCCTGCGCGTTGTATTTTACCCAAGTGTGCAAGCCAAAGGGTGGACGTGGTTATGCAACTGGTCATTATACCGACTCGTATGTCGGTTAATTTGTTGTGACTGTCGGTAGAGCGAAGTCGTTGTGCAGCGTCCTGTTACTCACGTATGGTGGAGCACCAGAGATGTCTGTTTGGTCAAACCAATTTGAATACAACTGATATTGAATGATGAACTGTTAACTTGTCAATTTAACGCTACTTTACATAACCCTTTTAAATCTTAAACACTACATTGTAATTTTAGTAAATATCGATAGTTTTTCACTTTCGATGAGTCCGAGTTGGAGATTCAAGCAAGCCAGACGCGCGCTTTTATTTCGGTCATAAATAAACTTGCTAAATTAAATAGTTTAAACACCGCCTATATCTGAAGTTTCATGTTTGCATAAAAAACGCTTTATGCAAGTTCTGCAAGACTTGAATTTGGTTTATCCAAGATTTTGCAGCTGTGCCCCAAAATGGAATCCCATATATCCATGTGGGTACGATGATGCTCTTTTACACCAGCAGCTTGTTGCCCAAGCTAAGTTTGTTAGACGACCTCAGCAACCAGTTGAGTTTCGTTTTTTTTTTTATCTACACGCTGCTGCCGTGATATGGATGTGTTTGCGCCAGGTAAGTTTTCTGTCCAGATACATACCCAGGTAGCGAACATGGTTCTCCTGAGGTATGACCATGTTGTTGAGTCGAACAGTTGGACAGTTACCATTCCTGAGCGCCAACGTGCAGTGCTGAGACTTGCTCCCGTTGACGCAGATGTTCCACCGGTTGACCCAAGTATTAAAGCTATCCAAGAACCTCTGCGTAACCGCAGCTGCTCTCCAAGCAGTGATGGAGTTAGCAAGGAACACAATGTCATCCGCGTATGTGGCAAGCAGTGTGTTTCTGTGTCCAAGGCAGATCCAATGCGGCGGATGTTTGATCGCTTGCCCCTAACTTCTACCATAAAAGAACAGCCAAGTAAGTAAGACCTGAGCAGTAACTACTGCGTCGATGGTAGCAAGGACTTAAGCTTAAAAAGCAGGCCATCATGCCATACGCGATCAAATGCCTGCTGGATATCCAGAAAGACGGCAGAGCTGTGCTGCTTATCTTCCAAGGCCCCGAGGACGTGCTGTACTACTCGATGAACTTGCTCTGGTGTACCATGGTGATGCATGAAGCCAAACTGATGATCAGGAATGGCCCTCTGTAAGCCACTTACTGCCGACAATCTTCCCAGAAATATTTTTTCAAATATCTTGGAGAAAGTGGACAAGACAATATTGTCTTGGCTTGAAAGGTTTCGGAATCATCGCAATCACAGCACAGAGTGGGGAGGTGGTGTAAGCGAACCATAAAGTTAAAGTGTAGCACCAAGAACATCCCTCCCTTCTCTGGGAGGGCCTTACAACTCTTCCGTCAATGCCATCATAGCCAGGGTCCTTAGTGGACATAAGCCTGCGAATCTGTAAGCGGACCTCACCAGGTGCGATAGGTGTGATCAGTTGTACAGGATCAAGATTTTCATTTAAAAATGTTTCAGTATCCTGTACCTGGCTGGGTGATGCAAGTGCAAAAGGCGTGGGGTCTCATCCGCAAACGCCGATGCAATGTCTGCATCCGATCGACACCATGTGTTGTCCGGTCCCATAATGGGGATCCACCTGAGTGGCTGCAGCTTAACACAACGCGTTGCCTTCCAAAAATTGATTCTGATTGTGATCGGCATTGCGGAGCATATCCTGGAAATATTTGCTCTTAATGTCAAACAGCAGCCTTCGCAGTTCGTACGGGATGTAAGGGATGTGATCGGAGTTAAGCTCAATTCTCTCGGATATACCAAGACAGTCAGACCGGATCCCAGCGTAGACAGCAAAGTCAATTGCTGTTAACCTATGGTTGTCATTAGAGTAGTGTGTTGCACCTCCCGTGGCAAGTACTTGGATGTTGGAGTCTCTCACACAATCCGCAGGGGCAATCCCACGGCGAGTGTCCAACGCTGCACCTCGGAGGTGGTGTTGAACATTCCAGTCTCCAGCAATCAGGAACTTGGGGCCACGCTCTTCGAAGAGATACTTAAAGTCTTCTACACAAAACGTGGTGGACAGTAGACAGCCGCCAAGACTACTTCGCCTTGATCACTAGAGACTTTTAACGACAGCACATTATGCACAAGGCCAACTTAATGAAGTCAGCGCATGGTATTGCAGTGAAGATTTTATGATCACTGCTGCTCCTCCACGCATGCGATCCGAAGGATGATTGGCAAGGTGAATATCGTAACTTGGTAGCCTGTAGTGCGATCTGGAGCATTAGTGTGTCTCGCAGACCAACATTAAATCTATTTGATGGCGTTAATTAAATAACTTCAACTCATTGGCGTTATTTGCAAGGACCTTGGCGTTCCACACGGCTATGCGCAACCCAATTTGGCTCATCTGTTTGCAAGTGCAGCGTGCAAGAAGCTCATCACGGCCATTAGTGTCTCACTCAACTTGTCGAATTTTGACATAAGACTGTCAAAAAGGAGCTGAGAGTGCTCATGGTACAGATGAGGCTGGTGCACTAGCTGAAATTGTTGCAGAGGGGGCTGCTGATGTTCCTGGCGCTGTGGCTGCTGATGTTGTTGTTGTTGTTGTGGTTGATGTCATGGTTGTTGCTGCCGTTCTTGCTGAGTGTGCTTTTGCTTTGGTTGCCGTTGAAGATGAACCTGCTGCTGACGGTGACGCTGTTGCTGTTGATGTTGCTGTTGCCCAAGCTGCTGCAGAGGCTGAGGAGAAGTTTGAAGTCTGACAGCTTCAGCATAGTAAAAATTTTCCCTGCGAATGGGTGCCGGGCTTCTTGGGCACGATTTTTGTAGGTCTTCAGCCGGCCTTCGTGACTGAGTCACGCGCTGATATGCTAGGCGTCCCTTCCAATTTGCTGGATGATTACCACCGCAGTTAGCACTTTTAGGGTCAGCGTCCAACGGTTTTTCGCACACCTACCTTGCATGTGCTGAGCCACACTTCACGAAGCGATGCTGCTTTTGGCAGTATTTCATCGTATGGCCAAATTCCTGGCAACGGTGGCACTGGGGGATACTGATACGCGCACCTGAGAGGTGGAGCGAAGATTGTAAACCTCTTTGTTATTTGCAGCCGGATCCAACTCCAAATGACACAGATTCAGCTCATTTTTAATAACGCGACTTGTGATGGTTTGGAGGGCACGCACCGCGTGCCCAAGTCTGGCCAGGTCATCTCTGATGCGATCAATTTTCTGCAAAGATGAATGCAGTCCCCTGATCATCACGCGGAAACCTCTATCTTCTTTCAATTGGAATGAATGAAACGGGATTCGCTTATCCGTGAACAATCTCTGAATTGCCCTATCTGCACCATCACCACTGCATTTTAGCATAAAGCTGTCAGGCGGCGTGACATCATTTAGTGCTTCCAGTAGACAAACAACGTTGGTGAGTAGTAGGGAAATGGGGATTCTATGACAGGATGCAGGTTATTGCTTTTTCGATTTTTAATTGCTTCATTATTGGAGCTAATTTATTGCTTTTGGGTGGTGGAATGACAGGTTTGTGACCTTTTTAGGAAAATGTGTGATTTTTGATCACGTATGAGACATTTATGATCGAAGGGTATAGATTTATGGCTGACACTTTTTTAATGTGGGTTGGCTTGAGGTGGAGGATCACTCAGCAGCACTTGTGTGTGCGTACGTGATTGTAGTTTTAAGGAGAATATTGTGTGCTAGGCATGTAACCTGTAACCTGTGTGCTAGAACCAGGTGGAGGATCACTCAGCAGCATTTGTGTATGCGTACGTGATTGTGGTTTTAAGGAGGATATTGTGTGCTAGGCATGTAACCTGTAACCTGTGTTTTAGAATCAAGTGGAAGATCAGCTAGTAGCTGGCGTACTGTTGTGCATGTACATGATTTGATTTTTGAGGGTGGGTGCAATGATCAGTGGAAAGGTAATGCTCGCTTCTCTTTTCTAACTTTTTTGTCAATACATAGGACTCATACGAGACCTCACACCTGAATGTTTTCCCACACGATAATTAAAGTATTATTGGTGTAAACTGTTGTTAAGTAGGTACTTCGCACGTACGTTTGCCACGTGCTGCTACCTTCTTCGTGTGTTTGGTTCTCTCCTTTTTTACAGAGCACTCTGTTTGAGTGACCCTCCTTATGTTAATTTGACAAAATTTTAAAATAATACCATGCGTTGCTTTGTGCACCTTTGAAATAATAGCCTGCGTTGCTTTGTGCACCTGTGGGCTTCATACCTAATATTATAGATTCTAATTTATACAACCTTAGTAGTTTTCGAACTCTTCAATCGTGAACTGGTGTGTTTGTGGTTTCAAAGTTTTAAAAGAATCTAAAAAAAAAAAAAAAAATGTTCAACAAGAAAAACTCCGTCAACGCCGTCAAGGGATTCAACTATGTCGCCCGGAATAACTCGGCTCAAGGACAGAGCCACCCAAATTATTTCGACCACTTGACTTATGTGGCTAATACAAGCGTATCCGCCAATCCTATCAACTCCATCATCAACAACAATATCATCACCAATCCCAACATCACCACCACCACCAGCACCAGCCCCATCATCAACTCCGTCACCACCACCACCAACACCAGCTCCATCATCAACACCGTCACCACCACCAACAACATCAACACCATCACCACCACCACCAATAACACCAACTCCCTCGCTTCCAATATCATCTCTAATGGAGTACCACCTCAAGCCAGGGTCTGCACCGCATGCAATATACAAATTGCATCATCAAAGTGGAGCGCGCATCTTCGTTCCAATGCCCACAAGATGCTCGTTTTTACGCCTTTAAATAGTCAGGTGAAACTAATTTCGAGCGGATTCAAAAATCGGATTTCGACATTCTCATTTGAGAATAAACACACAAATTTTATCGAACATTTGAGAACCCAAGCCATTTGACTAGAACTCTATCTTTTCGACGCCTTATTATCTTTTCAATCAAGTAAGTGTTTGGAAATCTTGTTTTCCTCAACTCTTCATTATAGAAACCTCCTTTCAGAACTGCACCTTGATAGTCTTCCAGTATGTATGTAGTTGGATTGGTATTTTGTATTTGATTTATTTTAAAAATTTCAGTTGTCCAGTTCGGTGTATACCCATTTTCAAATGTATGTTTATGCTTGCTAATACGCACATAATCGCCAACATGAAATTTACTACCATTGAAGATTTTTATATGATTATAGACAGAATTCAACAACTTGTTCTCATTTAACGAATTTACATTAACAGGTCTCATTTGAATTGTTCTATGATGTTTTCGATTGTATATGTTCCATTATAACTAAACTCACTCTACATCATCTCCTTAAGCGTTCTATTAAAACGCTCAACAATTGACGCCTTAAGACCACTAAAAGTTGATGATTGATGTTATGTTTTCTACACAAACTCTTAAAGTCTGTATTAAAAAATTCTTTTCCATCATCGGTCTGTAAATTCTTTGGAATTCGATTCTCCTTAAGTATACCCGAGAATGCGCGTTCAACTTCATTCGCAGATTTTGTTTTCAATGCTTGTCCCCATGCTTAGTTCGAAAACGTATCAATAACTGTCAATAGAAATTTATATCCTTTATTCGATGATGAGTACTGTCGCATTTCTACTAAGTCTGCTTGCCAATGATCATCGATTCCCTTCATAATAACTCTTCGGCGTTTACAATTTTTCCGAGCCGGTGCATGTAATTCCTCTATTAAATTCCTCCTATGATTATATTTTTAGTTATTCTTCTTCATATTTAGCTTTACTTTAATTTTTATTTTTATTTATTTTATAAACTGCTGTCTGCAGAACATTTCTAAACAGTTTGCATTTAGTACCAATGCTTTGACTATTTTCCGTATAGTCTTCCACCAAGTGGAAAATTTTTTTCTCTTTATTCCGCTCATTTGAGAAATGTCCGAACTTGTTAACGGTCCTATAGGTTATAACTCATGGCACACACAAGACACATTATTTATCTATTTTATTATCGAATCTTAAAGAGTCTATATTTAATTTTATATTTTGATTTTCACCGTTAAATAAACTTCTTAATGACTCTATTTGCGAATTAAAATTCGTTTGTAAAGAACTTTCTGATTTTTTCAAGAGTTCTTCCACCTCAATTTTATTTTTATTAATCTCATGAAGAATTGTAAATGATATTTCACTTATTGTTTTCTGATCTGACTGATCTTTTCCTTTTAAAAGTTTTTCAAAGCTCTCTTCTTCTACTTTTCTTTCTAAAAAGACTTTAGTAACCGCATCATTATCTTGCAATGGTTCACCCACATTCTTAAGACGTTTGTTTAAAAAATTAATGTTCTGATCAACATCAAGTAGAACACCAGCAATTTGTTTTTGTACACTTGATCTTTCTTTCTCATTGCTTGTTGAGAAGAAGTGACCAAACTTGTCGAGAGGCATTTTGATATTACTAAATTAATGTTCATCACAGTATTATTTATTCAATAAATAATTTTTGCTTCACGAAGTTCTTCAACTATCGAAACGATTTCATTATTATGATTAGTGTTACCAGCTGCCTGTGAGCCAACTAAAAGTTTAAGTCTATCAACGATCTCATTTGGATCATCCCAATATACATAATTTGGCTTAGTTGAACTGAGTGTCATAAAACCTCCACCCTATGGATTTCTTATTTAGAGGTGTAAAGCTTGGATTATCATTTTTTGTGAAAAGTTTTTTTTATTATTTGAGTGTACTTTTTAGAACGATTTCCCTTAAGCGGGCCATCAGCTAGATGATTTTTTCTATGGGCATTGGTTTTTGATAAGATTTTCTGATATACATCCAAATCCGTTTCATCATAATCTTTAGGATCTTTCAAGTAAATCAAAGAGTATAATCCAGGAGTAAGATTCCACTTTTCACCAGATTCCAGCTCAATTTTCTTGTCGTAAATAGATATTTTAGAACTACCCAAAATAATTTGTCCACTTTTTTAGTAGGTCCAAATGCTTTATCGAGCTTTTTCTGACGATCTAAATCATTTAAACTAAGATTAAAGATCTCATCAGTTATTTCTTTCGTTTGATTATAGTCCACATTACTAATTGTATCAGGTTTAATATAACTCTCTTCGCTTGGTTCTAACGATAAATCTTCTGTTTGAAGCTCAGATATTCCTTTATCGAGTGCATCATAATATTCAGCAATACTACTAAAGTTTTCATCACTTTTAATTTCATTCCTACTATCTACGTGTCCTTCCTCTTCTTCCTTTTTTACTTTCATCAACTGATTTGTTAATATATTCCCTCTAACAATTTTCTGAAGAGGTTGCGTTATTGGCTTAAACGTTTCCTCTAATTGATATTCATTTGCGGCTCTACCTAATTTAATGCTTTGAAATTTTCTTTTTAGTGCGTTTCTTGTTTTTGTCAATTCTTTCAGAATATGCTCATTCATGTTTAATTAAAAAACCAACAGATCTAAACCGAAAAACACCTTTATAGGTGGTTTCTGGTTTTCAAGCGGTTTAATGCAGTTTTTCATGTGGTTAATCACGGTTTTTATGTGGTTTTAATACAGTTTAATGCGGTTTTCATATGGTTTCCGATGTAAACAATACACCCACTCTAATCATACTAAAATAAAATAAAATATAATCTGATTTTCATTCATTAATTTATTAAAAGTTGAATACAAATTAATTTCAAACCGCAGTTTTATGCTGGAGTAATAGAAATCTTAAACATAAGTGCCCACAGTTAAAAGAACCGAATCGTTGAACTTGCTTATAATTGTATTTTATATTCTCTCCCAAATATCTAATAAGCTCTAAAGGTGGTGGTAAATTTCCATAACTATCAAAATATCTGATTTGCTTATCTGCTTTGTAGTAAGCTACCCAATGCGTTCCAGCTCCAGTTGAAATGTCCAAGTTAACAATACCACATTCTCTTTTCCGTACTCGTTTTGGTAATGAGTCTCTCATAAATACACCTCGGAAAAAGGGGATATGTTTGTGAGCAAAACTCACAATGTCTATGTTTGAGAGCGGCTTATTAGGTAGCTGAATTAAAAGTTTTTTGGAAAGTCAATTGATATACCATATCCCTTTTGATATGGTCTTAGATAGAGTCCATTGCCTAAAGCAATGGCTTCCATTTTTCTGTTATGTCGTTGTATTTCCTTCCAATTCTTTCTTGCATTTTTAGCACTATTAATACTCTTTGAAAACAACTGCACCGATCAGTTTATGCAAGCCCACCTAATGCTAAAATGCTGAATTATATATGGTATATTCGAAAGTATTTACATCAACCAACTTTCGAACACTTAAAAACTCGAGGACCCAATACACCAAGTAAACCAAAATAACTCTTAATGATTTTAATAATAATGCTTAAAAACAACATATTTTGATGAGATTCATAATACCAGTTGAATGCGAATTTAATTATGTCAAACAAACTTAAACGATCCGTAACCATTTATTTGATAATGCAAACCTAATAATAAGATCAAGTCAGGATGAACTAATATGAAACATTCTGGTTAAGGTCATTAGGCGTAGATATGAAATTGAAAACGAATTTAAACTATGTGCCAAATTTGTTGGATATTTCAAATATTTTCGTACTTATAAGTAAAGATGATCCACTAGAAAATGAACCTAATAGATGGCATTCCTGCTTAGTTGGGATTGTTATCTCAATCCAACAACTAGCAGAAGGCACTCATCATGTGTGGAATGTAAAACTCTTGCAGCCAATAGAGAACGCCCCCGTTTCGCTATAATAGCCTTTATACTGGATAATAAATTGATTCAAAATCAATTGTGAAACTTGAAAGTGTACTTGAACTCTGAAATACATCCCTATGATGATTTGAATATAAATTTTAATCGTGAACGATTTGCAACTTTGTGTGATATGTATGTAAATTTCAAAGCAAGTTACTAGATACCTGTTATATTAAAAATAAAAAAAACCAAATAAATGAACACCCTCTCTCGAAGTAAGAATAATCGCTGCAAGTGTGATAAACACTAAAGTATATTGTCTGCTTATACATGATCGGTTAGTTGAGTATTCACCATTAACAGGATTAATTCAGCGCATTGTTTAAATCAATTCGATGGAGAATCGAGTAGTTGTCGACATTCAAGGATTTTTTTGGAAATTGTGACTATTTTATATTAAAAGAAATTGCTCTTGTTTTTAAGAATGGTTATTATCATGATATTCATTTCCTTATAAGACCGCCATATGAGTTTCTTAGACTAACGAAGAAGGCCTGTAAAACGGCAATATGGTTAACTAGAACTCAGTCACAATCTCTGTTGGAATGATGGAAATGATAGCTTTTTAGAAGTCAGAAACTATCTTCGTGTAGCTTCTCAAGGAAAATATGTGAGTAATCACAAAGGGAGATACAAAGAAAAAGTTTCTTGAAAAAGTTTCTAAAGACGTGTGTGAATCAACATTGAAGACTTTGGATGTCCACGATTAGATGCGATGAAATTAAATGTTTTCTCCGATTGTGGATCCCATCTAAATAAAGGTGTATGTGCCCTAAGAAACGCACGAGTTGTATTAGATTTTATTATAATCTGTAATTTAAATGTGATGTAAACCCATTGGCTAAATTGAATAGTGCAAACTCGATATATAGAATTTTATGGATTTTATAGTTTGTTTATATTTAGGAACATAATTGTAGAATCAAATTTTAATTTCCATATATTTCAAAATTAGAGTTTTCTAAGATTACAAATAGTTTAAATAAATTGTTTAGAGTACATTGGTTTGTTAATTTCTTATGTATTCTACAATTTGTGAAAAAGTTTTGAAAGTGTCTTAAACTTTGATCTAGTTCTAAATCAACTATTTTTGTAGTTAAATATTTACTTAAAAACTGTTTCTTTGCTCGACCTCGTACAATAACTGTAGCGAAACTATTTAATGGACTTAATATATCACCAAGGCTTAAATAAGAAATGTCGCCATCACACCAATCCAATCCATCGACATACTGTTTAGTTGTTTTTAGGGTTTTTCTTGTTATTTCATCCAGCTCTTATATTTATTCTATCATAAGGAGGCTTGAAGTGAAAGAAATTCGGAAGGATTGATCCGGCTTGCATGAAGGCCAATTCCTTTACAAAAATTTGTTGCTCGTTTCCAAATATATACTGAAAGTCAAGAAGAACACACGAGCACCAGTCTATCTTAATCATTTTGCGTCTAATGTGTATAATGTACTGAGAAGCATGAGCACGACTCTTCACCTTAAATAGCGTTCACAATTCAATTCCCAAGTTAGTTTGAGACAACTTTTCAATCGATATGGACACACTTCAGCTAAGAAAATCTAGAAATTCAAGAAAAATTGAAGATCACGAAATCATTTTTGGTTTCGAGTATTTTGTTAATCTACAACTAAAATTAAAGTGTGGCTTTTCAACAACGAGACGATTTACACCAATGGTTTGGATGCAGCAGCATAAACGTAATTTCATTGGATTTGGAAAAGAGGAATGGATTCAATTACTGACGTTTAAGGAATATATCCAGTTAAGGCTTGAGCAGTTTGAGTTCTTGATGCCTGATGCAATAATTGATAATCCCAAGATTGAGAGCATAAAGTGTAATTTTAAGATTAGAAAATCCGATAAGCAATGCATATTAATTTTAAATCAATTCGGAAATAAAATTGAATTTGATAGTGAATCATGGAGAGCCTTCATAAGATTAGGGATATTTTTCACATCATTTTTATGTTGGAACACACTGCTTAAAAATCAAATTTGTAATATATATAATAATTATATTATCCCAAAATGTTCAAAGATGGGGAAATATGATGTACAACTTTTAGATTTAAATGTGTCTTATGGACATGATGCAGAAATGGATTAAATCGCTTATGCTTTGAAATTTCAAGAAAGATGGGAAAAGAAATAAAAAAAGATGTAAACCAGCATAGACAAGTATTACAAAAGAAAGTTACACAAGTGTAGACACTTTATAAATAAAGTAAAATAATTCTTCAGTTGCTTTTCTGCTTTTAAAGAATACACATCAGAATGGCTCGAATTTTGGATTTAAAACAAATGTAAGGAAAATTGATGATTTCCTCAAGGAGTTTGAGGATGTAATTTTCCCTGAACATTCTAAATTGTTGGAGGAATACCGAGTATTTTTCTTGGAATATGAAAATATCGTCTAATTAAATCAAAATATGGAAAGCACTTGACAGTGTGCTCATAGTCTTCGGATAACGCCAGAGATGGAGTTGATACATGTGCTTGTCACTACTTTGTATCATATAAAAGAAAACTGGATCGTCTTATATTTCAATACACTAACTTAAGAAAGAGGTTAAACAAAATGGATAATAATGATAATAATATGCTCTTCATAATGTACATGTATCCTAAAATTAAACAATATCAATAACTATAAACAAATTTTCACATTTGTAAACATTCTATTTATAAATAAATAAAATATCCTAAAATTAAACAATATAATAATAAAACAAATTTTCACATTTGTAAAATTAACTATAAGAGAACTAAAAACACTATGAAAAGGAGAAAAACAACGAAGAAGGTTAAAAAGCACGTGAGAAACGTACGTGCGAAGTACCTACTTAACAACAGTTTACACCAATAATGCTTTAATTATCGTGTGGGAAAACATTCAGGTGTGAGGTCTCGTATGAGTTCTATGCATTGACAAAAAGTGACAAAAGAGAAGTGAGCATTACCTTTCCACTGATCATTGCACCCACCCTCAAAAATCAAATCATGTACATGCACAACAGTGCGCCAGCTGCTAGTTGATCTTCCACTTGATTCTAAAACACAGGTTACAGGTTACACGCCTAGCACACAATATCCTCCTTAAAACCACAATCACGTACGCACACACAAGTGCTGCTGAGTGATCCTCCACCTGATTCTAGCACACAGGTTACAGGTTACATGCCTAGCACACAATATTCTCCTTAAAACTACAACCACGTACGCACACACAAGTGCTGCTGAGTGATCCCCCACCTCAAGCGAACCCACAATAAAAAAAAGGGTCAGCCATAAATCTATACCCTTCGATCATAAATGTCTCATACGTGATCAAAAATCACACATTTTCCTAAAAAAGGTCACACACCTGTCACTCCCCCACCCAAAAGCTCCAATAATGAAGCAATTTAAAAATCAAAAAAGCAATAACCTGCATCCTGTCATCGAATCCCCATTTCCCTACAACTCTTTTATCTCTCGCAAATTACTAAGATCCTTATTAGACCCAAGATTTCCACTTCGCTTTAGAAAGCTTTGAAACGTAAGTTTTACAATGTCTTTTTTAGCCTTATGGATATTTCCTATTAAGCGACGAAATGTAATTAATAATTCTTATACAGGCTACTTTTATTTTAATACTTTTACATATCACAAACAATCTACCGTTAAAGCAAAAAAAATAATTCGACTTAATTCTAGTTATTTCTTAAAGGTAAAAATAAATAATTTTATTAACATAAAAATATATTATATATAATAGATATTTATTTTTGAAATAAGGCTGTTATCAACATAACTTGAATTAAAATGCCACTTTCCTGAAAGCACGTGCTGCTGCTTACGCTTCCTGATAATAATAAAATTTTTGTTCAATTAATATATTAAAACAAATATTACTTACTTGAAACATATTTGGGGACGTTGCAGATGAAAAGTTAAGATGTTCTTCAGGGTCGTAACAGCTCATATAGGCCATAATCAGTCCGTTTTAGCCGTTCCCTGCTCTCCAATAAGAAGTACCTGTTTCAACTGCTTGAAGCTGTTATGTATGAGAAATTATGTTCGCACATTGTCCACATTTGGTACCAAAATTGATGAAACTTCTGGGACCTCATCATCAGGAAAAATAAACGCGTCTACGCGAGAGTTCCAGTGCTGGCAAGCTCCATTATCGTCAACATAGTATTCGAATATTGATTCAGTCAAACCACGCTTAGGCCAAACTAGTAAACAAATACTTTTTATTTAAAGTTTAGCTTATATATAAGCCCTCAACTACGAACTCAATTTCGAAGGATGTTTCAGTACAAATTCTTCTAACTTGTCACGTTCTGAGATTTCCAAAACTGCTCCGAGCGACCACATCATTGCGAATAAGAAAATTCGCTCTACGGCTTTCTCGCTGCGTGATGTTATTTCCATTAAAAGGCCATTCATTATGTCTAACATTTGTCGAATGTAAATTGCTTCTAGGATGCGCATTTTTGCTACAGGCCTAGTGTGTAAAAACTTGTGGGCATCATTATATAAACATTCGAAGCATCGTTTATAAATTTCTTGATCTCTGATCATCAACCATGCCTCCCATGTAGACTTTCCAACTTAAAATGGAACAACTGGTGAAAACCATGCCAACACGACAGACTGTTGCTGGTGATGCGATATCCACGTTGTCTGGCTCAAAAACCAATTTAGAATTAGAAGCCATTTTAATTCGGTCTCCATTTGCCAAAGTAAGTGTTTTGTTATCATCTAATACTGAATTTAAGATTTCAATCTATACGGCATCGACTGGTCCATCTAGTACAATCCAGCAGTTTTGATGTTGTAGAATTTTTAATGATCGTCGCCATAAGTTGGAAAATATTCCATCAGCCCAATCATTAGTAGCTACATCCAAACGTCCAAACATTTGTGGAGATGTAATAGCTTTGGGGTTCATTCTCATTTCTTTATGAAGTCGGCCCATCTTGGTTAAGCATCGAAGTATGCAAAGCGTGCAGCTTGTTTTTCCAGAACCAGTGGGACCCATTAGCATTAGACCATGGCGCACAAGAGAAGTCTCATACAACTGAACAACTTTCAAATTCCATTCAGGATTATTAACATAACCTGATTCATCGCAAACCCTAAAAATTCCTCTTTGTAATTCTTTATAAATCATTTGTTGTTAACTTTATTCCTGGAAACATGTCATCAATAAGCGATACAAAGAGCTCCTCGTCTTCATCAATAAGTTTTGAAACGTTCATATCCCTTAAGACGCGCATTACAATTGTTTCCTCTGTATCACTTTGGGTTAGACCGCTTTTGTGAGCCAAGGGTTCTTAATACCGAGAGAATATTTCGTAAGCCGAAATCGTAATGAACTTGTTTTGACAACTGTTCTTCACATAATTTATAAAGAGTTAACATTTTTCGTGAAAGGAGCACATTTTCTTTAAAACCACAACTTGCCATTTTAACTCGAATGATAATTTGACGATCGGGTACCATCATAGCAACCGTTCTAAACATAATTTTTAGATTTTCAGGTAACTCTTGACGACCAGCATAGCCAGTGTTCATTGTTATAAATATTCCGAATTCGGGATTAAGTGTGCAACGTCATCTCCATCTAAAAAAGTAAATGAAGACCGTTTTTCCTTTCGAGCTGTTGGCACAATACTGGAAGAAAATATATATTTTATATATGAAATATTTTTGAATAAGTTATTATGCACTTACTAGATCTGTTGAGCAGCAACGGATAATACCGGTAATTCAATTCGATTGAACTCGTCAAAGCATTCCCACGAACCAGATTGGGCAAGTCCTTTGTAAATTCGACCAAAACCACGAAAATCCATCTGATCCGAGCAGTTAAATACTACAACTAATTTACCTAATGCGCGTCCCATATCTTTCGTAGTTTCTGTTTTCCCTGTCCCGGCGGGACCTGCTGGAGCTCCACCCATACACATACCAACAGCCTGTGCGAGAGTTATATAGCAACGATCGGTCAGTGGAGTTATGGCCAGGCGTTCTGTGACACCTAGGTATTCATTTTGATAAATAAAATTTACATCGGTAATTCCAACAATAACATCATCATTGTCTTCATTAAAATAAAACCGTGCTTGCTTCTGCCACTCGAAGTTGCCAACGGATTTATTTCGCTGCGTACACAAATCTTCAAAAATGTCACGCTGATGCACATGAATGGTTACCATGGTTTCAAAACGTACACGATCAAGCGAAGTTAGATCTCTTACAGTTAGATCAATGAAAAAATTTAGTAGAACCAAAAATTTGTTATTTGTGCGTTTCAGAATAGTCTTATCTGATCGACATTTCCTTAAAGCATACTCGGAATCTTTTGTCCATAAATGCTGTAGTCCCACCACACCACATTGACCACAGAATGATGGGAATTCCTCTGCAAAATTAAATTCGGAGTCATTTAAACTAAATGCCATTGTCGCGTTAATCGTTCTCATAGTATCTTGCATTTCTTTAAGCAATCGACCTAGCCACAGCTCCACATTACCCACACACTGAACAGTATTATCAAATTTTACCTTTTCTTGGTTTGACGAGTTCATGCCTGAAATTACATCATTTGCTTTTTCCTGGAAGTCAACTGTAGCAATTGCGTCAAATATGCTCAGTAAGTGGGGTTGTATTGAAGTTGGGTCTGAGGCTTGACCCAATATCTCTAAAAGAACAGGGTCTGACACGAAAAAGAAGCGTGGAAATAAAAATCGTTTTGATTCCAAGTAGCCCGTTAAACTTTTCTGGCAAGTCTCGAGCTGATCGAATAACCAGTTTAGCTGTGTAGCTAACATTTCATCTCCTGTGCAACACTCAACAGCATTTGGTATTTCTCTTGCACCCATCATTATTTTCACATAGCTTTTGTCAATATTTACGAAACGTTTTGCTTCCATAGGTAGTTGTTTTGATATGTCACCGCCTACAAAGACGGCTTCCAAGTATATCCACAGATTCTGTACCATTAACCATTTTTCCAGAATATCACCAGTACTTACAAGTTTCCAAAGCCAAAGTTGTATATCCTTTTTAAATGGAGCGTTATATTGATTTGAGCTTAATGAATTCATTATCACTAAACTGTCCTCAATTGAAGCTATAAGTGACAATGTTTCGGTGCCCTTAAGAACCAGTTCTCCACGATTTCTAAATTGTCCCAATTGCAAATTTAATAAAGGCCCAATCAGCAATGATTTGTTTTAGTTTTGCTTCAATATCCAACTCTTTTCCTGCACCAACACAAATATCTTCAACATCCTCTTTGTATTTTAAAATCGGTGCTTCAAGTAATTTTCCGAGAGTAAATTTTGGATCTGTCGGTTCAAAGTTGGTCTTAAAGAGTATATTCATTTGCAGCCAGTGACGCTCCTTCATTGCTTTGTTCGTCATTAATTCAAGTAAAGGACACGTCTCATTGAAATCGTCAATTTTTGTCTTCAAATCGATATACGCAGGCCAGGATTGCATACCTTTAGGAAGCTTCCGACAACGTAACTGAAAATCTGCCAGCTCGGCGCTTATTTTTTCAATATCAACTTCAGACCATGGCATTTCAAAATAATCTGTTATTGCCTTTAGCACTTGTATATATAAAGAATATAGTCGATTAAGATAATTAAATTCTCTTATTCGCTGATGCAATAAAGGATAGTCCGTTATAGGTAAACCAAAAAGCTTTTCGCCACTGCTGTACATTTCAAATTTACGCCAAAGTTCATCAAAACGATTTTGAAAAAGGAAAACACGTTCACTAGCTTCATTAGCAGATATTCCATTTATCATGGGACCATTAGCTTCAAAGTTCCGATTAAACTCGTCAAATTCTTGCACAAAGATTGCAATTCCTTCATTTAGCTCTCTGAGTAATGGTTCTTCTATATCAGCAATTCGATCTGACACTTTCTTGGACTTGGAGAATGCCATTATAAATTTATTTATTAATTTATATTATAATATAGTATATTAAGAAAAACTTTTATTCTTTAAACTATACTAAAAACTATTTTTTAAACAACGTAATTTAAAAAACTTACATTATCAAACATTTGGTTGAACTTGAATTGAAGACCTTCAACTTTATAGCAATCATCTTGAGGAATAAATATCTGAAATTCGGAAAACAGCGCATATGTGTCCATAATCAACAACAAACTCCTGTCCATCCTGAAAAAATAAAAAAAATTTTTGCATATTTTATATATAAACATATAAATTAATTTCTTTCATAATTAGGTTCACTTGATAAAATGTTTTTCCGAAACTTATGCGTAATTTTGAAACTATTATAAGTAGCCGAACGTCACTTTTTTTTAAACTTTTATACTCTGTTACCTAAAGTATCCAGTGCGTCTATCTGTTCGTCTATTCATCTATATGAATGCAAAATTTTTCGACGGCCTCAAAGAGATTTCAAACTTTTAACATATGCTGGTCTGTGCCCGCGTCAGAAAAGTTTCAAAATTGGGGTGCTACGTCCACAAGAAGTCTTGTGGAAATCGATAAAATCGATAATAGAAAATCGATAAATCACATATCGCCCATAATTCTAATGTTTTAATCAATAAATTGTTTCTAGGTTGTTGGAGATGTATGTACTACTTCAACGCCCATTTCCAGGAACTCAACTTAACTTTCCCCTTAAAGTCTGAAAAGCACATATCTTCCACAATTGTAAGCTCAAGTCTTCAAATTTTGAAAGTATATTACGAGTTGACAATATACCTGTTTTTTACCCCCAAAATGGAAAATTTTTGACCAACCCACTCCTACCCAAAAGACGCTACAGCTGCAGTTACCAAACTTGTAAATTGGATTACAATGAACGTCATCGTTAATTTGTTGGCCACGCCCACTTCAGTTAGTAAATTTCTTAAAATTGTATTTCAAAATTAATAACAAAAGTTATTTGCAAAACCATTAGGTGCAACACAAACAAACGTTATTTCGCATACGATGAAACGCCTAAGTCATTAGGTGGCAAAACAGCAGAAAATCTTACGAATCAATGAAACAAATAGCGCTCATTGTCGCATTATCGATTGGAAGAAGCAGATGCTATAGTCGTGCATTAAAAATATTAAGGCATGGTATCTGTAAGTGAATAGACAAACAATAAGGGTCAAATTAAATAGAATAACTAGCCCTATGCAAAAACTTGTATATAAACCAGGCATTTTCATGAAATAAACTAGTACAGAAAGAACTTTTTGCGTATTCACATCGTCACATTTGTTACTGGTACATGAACCGGTAGCATACCCAACACCCGTTTCAGCACACCCTAAGAATTGACAGTAAGAAGTTATTCTTTGTAAATTTGGTGACCCCTGACGTTTGGAATCTAGTTTCATTTGGCGAACTACCCATAATTGGTCAACTGACGACCAGTTATTCACAATTTACCAGCTGGTAAATAAGGAGTCTATTGAGATTAATTTGGCGAATCATAGACACACCTATGGCCAATTTCGAGACCACATTCGAATTTGGTTAACTTGACAACAATTTCCACAGAAAAAAAATCCTAGTTAACTTGGCAAATAGGTAACATAGATCGGCAACAAAAGTTAACGTTACCTGATCACAAAAAGGACTACATAAAAACATCTACGGTCAATTTGGCGACCAAGAAAAAAAAAACAATTCCAATTTTGTTTATTATTCTAATATTCCGGTTGTGAGGCTGTCGCAGTGACAAAAAAAACCTCCAACGAGTCAGATATTAGGGAATTAAAGGGAATTAAATAAATAAAACAAAATGGATTCATCGAAGCACAACGCGTTGCTGGACAGGCAACTAGTTACTGCCGAGGAAATTCGAAGTGTGATTCGAAATTACAAAAAGGATCCTGTGGATCGGAAAGCGAAGCCAGGATATTTTCAAGAGCGCCTGAGAAGATTAAACAACATTTGGGAGACTTTTTCAAAGGAAGAAAGTAATCTGCAAGAAATTGTTCAAGGAAAAAAAATGTAACATAGCTATTTTTTGAATGAATACTATGAGCAAATAAAAGATTTAGTACTTGAATATTTCAAAAAAAAATAAGCTCAAAGGAATTGGAAATATGTCCTGTCACGTTAACGAAGAATTGGAATTATAACCAATGATTCGTGAGCAAAATATGTTGCTGGACAGTTAGAGCGAATAATGCACAAAATGACTAATGAGATTCGCCAAGGTTTTCAAAAAGTCATAAGCTAATGTTGGAGTGAGATAAGAAACATCCACATCCAAATTTATAAAAAATCATGGATCCCAAAAAGATTGGATAAGATGAGAGGAGATATTTGGCTGCTGAAGATCTGTTGTAGATTCAAGAAAATTACAAGAACTGAGTCAGTTGTTAATATTTTTGGAGCACCGATTTACTACTTGCAGTGCGGATAAGAAAAATGTTAGCACCAAACAAAATATATGGGCATCAATTGGAACAGAATACATTTGCTATTTCTGTGAAAAATCGAACCAAGCTATATTTAAATGCAATGAGTTTTTTAAGACGATCCCAACAGAAAGATTAAATTGGGTTCAAAAACACAAACTATATGTAAAATGTTTTAAGCGCGATCATACTGCAAAAACACGCCAGAGAAGAGATTGTTTTAAGTGCAATAAAAGGCACAACACTCTTCTAAATTTGGAAGTCAAACCTGAATCCACAACAACAGCATCGGCAAGTACGGTACAAACAAATTATGTACTTTTAGCCATAGCACGAGTCCTTATTGAAGGAAACAATGGACAAGTGAGAGAATTTAGAGCCCTGCTCGACTCAGGCTCACAAGTTAATGTCATCTCGGAGAGGGCATTAAACATGTTGAATCTAAAGCGCCAGAGATCTGTACTACGCTTTAATGGAATTGGCGGACGAACACAAACATCAAAAGCACGAGTGAATGTTATGCTTAAATCACATCATAACAAATTTATCTCAAGATTAGAAGCCATCGTACTACCTCACTTAGTAGCAAACCAACCAGCACAGAAGATCGAAACATCTCGGTGGAAACTCCCGGCAAACCTTACTTTGGCTGACCCCAACTTTGATAAACCTGGACGAATTGACATACTTCTAGGAGCAGAATATTATTTTGAAATCATTCAAACTAATCATTTGAAAATTGGACAAGGAATGTCTAGGTTACAGAAAACGAAACTAGGATGGATCATAGCCGGAAAACTTCAAGATGCATCTTCTACAGCAAGCACATGCTCAGTTCTGACTGAAGAAGATAAGGTTGATCAACAAATAACAAAATTTTGGAAACTGGACTTATTTGAAACGAAAACATCTTGCCTTTCGCCATTGGAAAAACAGTGCGAAAAACAAAAAGAAATTCATCGTCCGACTCCCATTTTTGGAAAATACTTCAGCCCTAGGGGAGAGCCGTGATCTGGCAAGACGGAGATTCTTTTGCTTGGAAAAACGACTCTTGCGAGATCCTGTGATTAAGGCCAGCTACATCCAATTCATGAAAGAATACGAAGCCCTGGGGAGAAGTAGGAAAGGCACGCTATTTCATACCACATAATTGTGTGGTAAAACCCCAATGAAAAACGCACCAACTTAATATTGGTCAGATTCAAGGATGGTACTATGGTGGATTAATTGTCCAACATCCATTCGGGACATATTTGTTGCCACAAGAATTGGGACGATCCAGGAACTAAAATTACAAAAGGAATGGCACAGAAATCCATGTCCAGTGGAATAGCTGCTGCTAAATTCGCTATTTTATGGTTCGTGGTTTTATGGTCCACTGTTCTTACATGGCTCACCTTTAAAATGGCCACCACCGTTTGTCACTACTAAAGATGAGGTGGAAAACCCAATTCCACCAAGAATTAGTCAGAGATCCATAATGGCTGTCACCAGAGAGGAGGATATTATCTATAAAATTCAGTATAATGGCTCATTCAATAAGCTAGTCAGAATCATAGCTTACATGATGCGCTTCCGAAAGGAAAAAAGGCATACCAGCCAAATTGTACAGTTCGATGTACTTCAAGAATCAAGAAAAATCATTATGCGTAACATACAACGGAATGATTTTATGGACGATATAAAGAAAAATAAAAGACAAAAGGAGCCGAAAAAAGACAGTGCAATTAAGGCCTTGACACCCTTTTTGGATCAAGAGGAAATCTTGCGAGTAGGATGTCGACTTGAAGCAGAAAATCTCTCTTTTGATGCAAAGCACCCAATGCTATTACCATACAATGACCCAGTAGTAAAAATAATTCTTGGGCAAATTCATAAGGAAAGCATGCATTGTGGTCCCCAAGCCCACTACATAAAAAATAAAAACAAAAAAAGACGAATAAGGCCTGACACCTTTTGATCAAGAGAAACTTGCACTTAAGCAGAAAATCTCTCTTTTGATGCAAAGCACCCAATGCTATTACCATACAATGACCCAGTAGTAAAAATAATTCTTGGGCAAATTCATAAGGAAAGCATGCATTGTGGTCCCCAAGCGCTGCTGACTACATCAAGACAGCAATTCTGGATCCCGAAAGGAAAAAGCATTGCCAGAAATATTGTTCAAAATTGCATTAAGTGCACTAAATCAAAGCCGAAATTAATGGGTCAAATCATGGGAAATCTACCACCACTTCGGGTCACACAAGCCTGACCATTTTTTTACTAACTCAGGACCTTAAAATCCACACAAGATTCGTGAAAAGCAAACTGCAACATTGCAATATTTGTTGCTTCACTACAAAGGCAGTTCATCTGGAACTGGTAAGCGATTGCACTACAGCATTCTAGCACACTAAAAGACAACGTAACAAATTTCGTGGGAGCAGAAAACAAGCTTCAAGAGCTAGAGAAAGCAATATTTACTGAAAAGGCTCAGTCTAAAATAATTCAGGAATGCACTAGTAAAGGAGTTCAATTTAAGTTCATACCTCCTCGAGCACCGCATTTTGGAGGACTATGGGAAGCTGAGGTAAGTCAGCAAAACATCTGCTATTAAAAAATGTGACAACTGCAAATTTGACATAAGCGATACTCAATTCGCGCCTTTTAACGCCTCTATCAGATGATTCGAATGATATCACCAATACATTTTCTAATTGGAGAACCACGGCGCAAGCCGACAGTGAGCCGTCGCAGCAACCCAAAACGCTAGGGCAATGATGGCAAGCAGTGTCAAAATTAATACATTCATTTTGGACACAGTGGTCCCATGAATATCTTCAGCAGCTGCAGCAACGTCAAAAGTGGAGAAGATCGTCAGCGAACATCAAAGAAGGAGCACTGGTTCTACTGAAGGAAGACAACACAACTATCAGTAGCTGATTGGACGATAGTCGCCTACTTGGACTGAAGACCATACTGGATCGATATAGATACATTTTCGAAAGGTACTACAAAGACTGGACAAATGTGTTCAAAAATTATTGAAATTCCCCAGCACGATGAGAAACGACATGCAAGACAGACCACAACAACACAAAAAACAAACAACCATCCGAGTATACAAACCAAACCGATGCCCAAAACGTCGAAAAAACTATAAAGCGATAAACCATTTAAACCAAATAAAATGAAAAAAGTCGATTCACACGTTCAAGTACATACGCTGACGTTACAGCCACGGCAACTCCAATCTCAACACAATTACAAAAACGAATCATTTAAAACCAGATCAAAAATGCTTCTCGTCACCTCAGAGAACTTGCTCATGGCCTACAAAATGATGAACGCAGAAGGCACTGTAGTAGACAATAATGTCATCATTAAAATAACATTGCCATTGGTATCAATCTTAACACTGGATCTGTACAATCTGATACCTATACCAGCTACAAGCAAACATGGATTTCAAGTATTCAAAGTTCGAGCACCGTTCATTGCTATCAAAAATCATCGAGATACATTTGTGGAGCTGACTACGGAAGACATGGCAAACTGTCACCCAAGATCTATCAACATGAGCTGCGAAATGCAACTGTTCCATAGTAAAATAGATGCATTATGCCAGATTGAAAATATCAATAAAATCTTTATGTGGCAAAAAATGTAAAGAATGAACCGTTGGATATTTTCAACAAAGAGTCCGTTAAAATTATCTACAGTTTGCACCGATGCAACGTCAGATATCCAGTTACATGATACTGGACTGTTAACAGCAAAGGCAGCATGTACCATACGCAATTCTCTAATAACTGTAACTAGTCAAAGCGTTATGGACATCATACGCTCGATTTGGAGACATGTATGACAATAAACCAACAACCAAACGGCCGGATACTACAACAACAAAAGATATGAGTATCTTAGGCTACAACGAGCTTTAGGAACTACAAACTCATACCAATCAAACGTTTTCATCTACCACACAATATCCAACCAATCGAGCATCAACAAATTGCAATGTACATCGGATTATCATTTCTGATGACAATGCTAACAATTTATTGTGTCAAAAAATGGCGCATAACAAATGGATCACAAGCCGAAACATCAATGACACCCAGATGCGAACTGCCCTCTGGAAATCAACCTTTCACCATTAGATTAAATGATGGTTGAATCTGCATTCATGCCGGACGTATGTATGATTTTTTCAAAAACAGAAAATCTTACGCTGCAGATAGTGCACAGAATCAGTAAAATAAATATGCATCCGACGCATTGGTTGCATGTAGACATTGGTAGTCGCACCAACTGTCGGACAGCCTGAAGTAAGCAGATGTTATCATACGCCGCGTCGTAAATAAGAACATATTATGACATGGTATCTCTAAGTGCATAGATAAGGATTGATTGTTGGCTCAACTTTAAATAGAATAACTAGCCCTAAGCAAAGATTATCGTCTAAAAATTTTGTATATAAACCACGCATTCTTTATGAAATAAACGTATTCACATCATTCAGCCCAATTTGGTTACAAGTACCGATTGCGGCGACACTTTGTTTACTGGTAGATGAACCGGTAGCATACCAAACACATTTCAGCATACCCTAAGAATTGATAGTAAAGAAGTCAATTTTTATCTGCAAGCTTCTTGCCGAGCAGCCCTTTGCAGAGGAATGGGAGATAAGAACATTTTTTATGCTGACGATCTGCTGGAAAATTCATCAGGATTTTTAAACTTTATTAAAAATATTTAATAATAACAAAATAATAAATACTAAGTATCTTATTACTAAGTTCAATAAATTGTATCTCATCTTTAATTCTCATTTACATAAAAAAAAAACATTACAAAATACATATTTCTTTGTGTTATTACTTTTTCAGCTTCATGAATTCAAATTAATAAGCATACAACCTAAAATCATTTGTTTATCTTGTTCTTCTTTTTCCTCCAACTACACTACATTTTTAAATAGTGACACATTATCTTCTCCTTTTTTATATCCAGGTACAATGCATTTCAAAATACAGGCACAAACACATACACAAACACTCACACACACAAACACATATACATATACACTCATTTTCAAATATATATAATTAAATGTCTGACAACGGTTTTGATTAGTAAAAAATACGGTGTTGACACGCTGTATGATACTTTGACCTGCCATCTATGTAGCGGTCTCTTTTGGTAGTTGCATTCTTTGTTTATGCTTATCTTATCTTGCCTGCTATGATTATATTAATAGAAAGTGCGTCTGCGGTGTTGGCATGCTGTATGATAAGCGTAAGTGTGGTGTGACTGTGGACATGAGGGATATACGTGATCTGAATATGTCACTTTCCCATCCTTTAGAAATTGGCTTGTCCTCAAGCGTTCAGTGTAGGGTACACCCTTAAGTCGTTGGCGCTTTCCACGGTTGCTTTGTCTTAATTTTCGACGGGTGGTGTCGTTGCTGCACTATTCTTATATTTTATTACATTTGATATCTGGATATCTTCTAATTGGACAGAACAATTGGTTGCTTTGATAATTTTGTTGCCTAAAATTTCGATCTTTTTATACAGTTTTGATTAAGTGTGACTTAAGGTAAGTTCCAAGTCAATATTACATTCGGTTCTATGAAATTTATTTCATAGATTTTTATTTTTTTGTGTATTTACATTCAATTTTCGTTTGTTTCAAGATACCGTTTATACATTTGTTTGTTATTATTTTCTTTTCTGTTGCTGAATAAGTTCTATTCTTGTTTATTTTATATTTATCTCTAATAGTTTTAGTAATAATATTTTTTTCTTCGTCTGGATATGGTATTATTGAATATAAAGTTTCTTGTGACAGAGTTCTCGGCATATGTGATATTATTATAATTTCATTTGTCTTGGGATTTATCCAAGTTGATGTTTTTATATTTATATGAATCGACATTTAATAAATGATAATGTTTTAGTAATTTTAGGTTGAAAATTCCCAATTTGGTCAGTTGCATCCCCATCTCGGCATTTTCGATGCATTCAGTGAATTGTTGTAAGTTAAACAGTAATAAACTTTATTTTGTGTTCTGTTGTGACATTTCTGTCATGCCGTCCATTATTTCTACCCCATGATTGACTGCTTCTATGACTTTGTTTAGTTCGTTTACCTGTATGCCATTAGCCTCTAAATCGTATATTTTTTCAGTAAGTTCTGTTTTGTCGTCTTCAGTTAATGTGCCAAACAAATATTTGTAACAATTAGGCAGTTTTTTTGATTATTTTATTCGGTCATTTCTCTATGAATTTTTCTACTAGATATTCTATTGGGGTAGATCACAAAATCATGTGTTAGGCAATGTTAAAATGAAGGTACTCAATGAGCCTGTTTTAAATAAAACGTACCCGTTTTGTGCTATTTCTTGGTTTATTTCTATATCTTGGGTATTACTCTGAGTTATTGTTAGCGTTAGTATTATCATTATTAGCAGATGGACCGGTAAATGAATCTTCCGTAGTTGACCTGAAAATATTGTTATATTTGTTTATTTTTTTTCTTGTCTTTGATTATTTACATTCAACTTTCGTTTGTTCCAATTATTGTTATATTTGTGTATGTTTATTTTCTTTTTCTTTTTGAATTTAGTTTTGTAATGTATGATTTGTTTCTTTTATTCGTTTCTTCGAAATGTTTGATATCTAACTGTTTTATTGTGCCTGTTTTCCTGAATGGATTTGTTGTTTTTGATTTGATAAGTGGCATTTCTCTATAGTTTGTATCTACTTCGTAAGTTTTTTCTTTTTTCGTTTAGCTTGTTGATCTTTTTAATTTTATTCAATGGGGTATTGTATGCGGGTGATCCGGCATAAATGAAGATATCTGCTGGTGTTCTACCAGTAGTGCTATGTATCGTTTTATGGTTATAAGTGTAAAGTATTATTTCGAATTTTGTTAATTTATTTTCTTCGTTTGTGTCTGAATTAATTATTCTTAATTTTTCGTTGATTGTTTTGTGAAACCGCTCTACGTCTGATTTGCCGTTCTTACATGTTGGGGTTTTAATTTTAACGTTTTCTGAATCTAACCAAATTTTTAATGCTGCACTCATAAATGCTGAGTCTTTGTCTGCTTTTATTTCCAACGGTTTTCCCATTTCGTTGAATATTTTTAACAATGCTCTTTTTGCTTCTAACCAATTTTTACCATTTATTTCTATTAATGTAGCGTATTTTGAGTATACGTCTATGCATGATAAAAATTGCTTATTATTGATCATTTAAAAATCTATAAAAATCCACATTTTCCTCTAGGGTTGGAAACCTCGGGTTTTTTTTCATAACTAAATTTTGTGTCCCTGTTTTCCACTTTTGATATATTGGAGATTTCGCATTCGTTAATTATGTTTTGGTAGTCTGGGAAATAATATGTTTCTTTAAACATTACTATAGTTTTTTCTATTCCTATGTAAAAGTTTTTGATTATCTTCGTTTGCGCTATGTATTGTCGCTGCTATGCTATCTTGAGCATTCCCCATGAAATTTTCTTCTACATTATTTTCTTCTGTTTTAATTCCTGAAAGTACATCAGCTACGTAGTTTTCTTTGCCTGGTATGTATTTGATTTCATAGTCGAATTCGTTTAGTCTTATCTTCCACCTTTGTAACTTCATGTTTGGCTCTTTTATGTGATTTAGCCATATAAGAGGTTTGTGATCGCTAAGTTAGGTTAAAGATTTGCGGCAGTTACTATACGAATGAAGATATCGAGCTGATTCATTTAATTGCCGCCTGACTGTCAGTATATATGCTTATATTGGTAGGGCTATCTTTGAGCCTTTCTAGGCAGTCTATAGCTTCCTTTATGGCCAGTACCTCAGCTTGAAAGACACTGAAGTGTGTTGGAAGGCTGAAGGATAACTGTATGTTGAGTTGCTCGGAGTAGACCCCTCCGCCTACACGGTTGTCTAGCTTGGAGCCGTCTGTAAAGAAGGTTATGGTTGCCGGTGGACCGGGGGGTGCCATGAACTCAATCTTCCCTTTGAGGGAAGTATGTATTGAAGGGTGTCCCCAGTTGTGTTACTGGCACGCAGTAATCTGTTTTAGAAGGGATGGTCGGTTTCCCTTCTAGGATAGAGGCATGAGAAGTACTCTGAGTATTCCAGGCGAGAGATTCTCTGAGCCTTATGGCCGTGAGTGTTGCATTTTCCATTCCTTATCTTTCCAGACACGGAATGTCCAGGATAGCGTCAAGTGCCCCACTAGGTGTGGTATGAAGCGGCCCGGATATGCATAGTTCAGCCATGCGCTAAACTTTGTTTAGTTAAGAAAGGGTGGTTTCCTTTTAGGACAGGGCCACCATATTGCGACGCCATACATAAGTATAACAATCGAACGATATTTGCGGACATACCCCATTTCAGCCCAATGGATTTCCTACACGTATATATGGCGACTGTTGCCTTTTTAACCCGTTTTTGGATATTGAGGTTCCAGTCTAGTTTCCTGTCTAGTGTCAATCCTAGGAAATTGGCACTGTTGTTGAAGAGTAAATTCACATTATTTAGTTTGGGTGGGACAAGAGAAGGGACCTTGTAGTTCCTTGTGAAAAGAGCCAGTTCCGTTTTATTTGGGTTTACCCGTAATCCACTCTCTTGTGCCCAGCATGACCGTATTTTTAGTTCACTAGTCATGAGGTCACAGAGAGTTTGTGGGTATTTTCCCTTGAAAATTACCGCAACGTCATCTGCATAAGCAACTATTTGGCAGGCGCCCCCTCCATGTCCCACAGCAATTTGTTAATTGCTATGTTCCATAGTAGGGGTGCCAGGACGCCTCCTTGTGGCGCACCTCTGCTTACGAACTTGGAGAGAGTTGACAACCCCAGTGTGGACGTCACAGTCCTGCAAGTAAGCAATTGACTGATCAGTCCCACTGTACCGGTATCAATCCCCAGCCCCAGCAGAGCTCCGGTTATGGCTGCCGGAGTGCCGTTGTTAAAGGCGCCCTCAATGTCGAGAAACGCTATTAGGGTGTACTCCTTATGGAGTAGAGATTTCTCTATAATAGAGACCATAGAGTGAAGGGCAGTCTCTGTGAGATGAAGACTTATAAGTCGTCCCAGGGTCTTTAGCATGAAAGGTGACAGACTGATGGGTCTGAAATCTTTGGCGCTGGTGTGCGATGGCTTCCCAGCTTTGGGTATGAAGGTTATTTTTGACTGGAGCCATGTCGGTGGGATGCGACCAGTCTTCAGAGTATTCCCGATGATTTCATGTAGCCAGTTTATGGCTATATATCCCGCCTTCTGTAGTTGGACTGGGCTTATTTAATCTGGGCCTGGGGATTTGAACGGCTTGAAGCTGTTTACTGCCCACTTTATGTTACCTCTGTGTATAAGAGACTTTAAAGATGCGCTCTCTATACAGTTGGTTTCTGCGCACCTCGGGGACTGCTCGGAGCAGCCAGGGAGGTGTGTCTTAAGGAGGATGCCCAGTGACTCTTCACTGGAGACCGACCATGAGTTGTCATCCTTTTTCAGATAGCCTAGTGTGGGTGTGGTTTTTGATAGAACTTTCCTAAGCCTGGCAGCTTCAGTAGTTTGAATCAATATCCGTGCAGAAATCTATCCAAAATTTACTTTTTCCCGTCTGGTAGCTTTTTTTGTACTTAGCCAGACTTCATTTGTATTTTGACCATTGCTGGGCATTATTTTGCGCTTTTGCCGCATTGAAAAGAGTCCTGCAACTTTGTCGAAGGAGGTGTCCACCATGGTGGTTTCCTCTTGTGCACTGGCTTACTGATAGGGCAAGCTGCATTAAAAGCATTGTTACATGCTGTAGTGAAAATCTCTGTGAGATTGCTGAGATGAGCTAAGTTGTCCGGGCCTTTCGGGGGTGTTCCGAAAGAGTTCGGTCAAGTTTGGCTTTGAAGATTTCCCAGTTCGTCTTCTTTTGATTTGTGAAGTGAACTGGTTCTGGGTGGCTAGCAAGAAGCTCGAATTCTTTGTACCTGTGATCAGAGAAGGAGTGGTCATCAGACACTCTCCAACTAGTTAGCTGGTCACTCATAGATTGTGAGATGCGGGTCAAATCAATGACCTCTCGCCTATTTTTAATAATGTATGTGGGTTCATTTCCCGTATTACATACTAGAAGGTTAGTATTAAGAATGAAGGATAAGAGTGGCTCACTCCTCGGATTTGTGCCCGTCTTCCCCCACTGAGTGTGGTGGGCATTGGCGTCGCAGCCTATAATTAGGCCGATTCTGTGCTTCTCGCACTCCTGGACGAGGGATCTTATAATCTCGTCTGGTGGCGGGCCAGCGCTATCATAGGCCATATAGGTAGACAGTAGCCTTACCGGAGCTGACTGGAGCTCTAGGCTTACCGCTGTGTTGTCGGCGTTGCTAAAATTATGGAGCAGAAAAATATTTGGATGTTTTCTCGCGAGGATGCAGGTGCGTTTTTTACCTTCATTTCCAGCTACTAAAAGCTTATATTCTGTATTGCGTAGTCCGCAAACATTTCCTCCGATCACCCAAGGTTCTTGGACCAGTGTTATGTCGTCTCCGTCTCCAGCCAGGCGGAGCATCAGAGCAGCGGATGCTGCTTTACTGTGGTGAAGGTTTATCTGCCGTAGTCTCAAGGACATCCGGAGATTCCACAGCGTGAAATCGTCCTCGTCTAACTCGTGACACAAGGTCTCAAGGCCCCGAGTCAGTGTCGACGTGTCCGACGTGTAACCGGGTTCTGGCTCCTCATCGGTTGCTCCGATCTCCGCAGGAGGGCCCTACGTCTTATTACAGACAGCTGGGTCTCCTCCGGCCTTCGCATCCGATTTATATACTTTAACGGTAATGGAGCCGAAGCCAAAATTGAGCTCGCCTTTGGCGGCTTCTATGGGGGCCAGCGATTCCTTGTTGAGGATCAGCACTGCCTGGTTGGTTGGCCCATCAGTGGCCTCAATCTTCACCACCCTCCAATCATGGGTGGGAAGAGAGGGGTTACATAATTGCAGTAGGTTTAGCACCTTGTCCGGTTGCTTCAAAGAGGCCGGGATCCGGATGCGTGCTCGAGGTCTACTCGGGACTTCGCTCCAATCGACAGCGACCAGCTTCGCCCCGGGGTAGACCTCGCCAACCTCTGCTACGGCAGCTTTATAAAGCTCTACCGAGCGCGCATCCTGGCAGACGATAACCTTCGTGTTACACTGGTACCACCCGGCATCTCTACATACCGGTGGTGGCCCAGGCACCTTGCTCAATAGTTTCAAGCAGTGGACAGCGAGGGCTCCTTCCACCCACTTCCACTGATTCCTCGGGATTCTACCGTCCTTATTGCCCTTATCAAGGATCCCTATTAGGATTCTCTCCTTGGCAATGGCAGCAAAGGACCTTCCCTGCTGCACCTTGGCCCGCTTTGCAATAGGTCCATGGGCCTCCTGCGATCGTTGCCGTTTTGCCTGGCTCTGCTCTTTATTGCCTCACAGAAGTTTGGCAGCACCTTCCTGGCCCACACCACCTTATTTTGCCATTCGGCTGGTGGATTTGGCATTGTGTTCGCGTTCTGCCGCTTTAGAATGCTTGCAGCATTTCTTCTGTCGGCGTATGTGAACCTTTTTGCCGCAGCGGTGGTAGTTGGTAGTTCGCCCTTTACACCCGCTCCGGCTGGCCGGTTGGCTGCACAAGTGCTTTGCCTTCTTACCACGGATTCGGATGGGTCAGGATTCTTACCAGCTGTACCCTCACCACTGGCTTGACAAACAGGCTTTTCTGCCATTTTTGTCGTGTTTCCGCTTTGGCCAGGCTTACGAGCCTCCGCTACCTGTCTGGGATTGCTCCCTGCCGGTTTTGTGAGTACCGGGCTCTTTTTGAGTTTTGTTATTTAATTTGGAATTCATTGTGATTCCCACGAGCTGCGGAGAAAGGAATGTCCGCCTGCACAGAGATCCATGATGTGCAGGTAAGGCTGATTAATATCGGAGGTCGCCAGGTATCCGATATGCTCCGTAGAAGACTGGGCTATTTTAGGGCCCCCTGCCTGGCTGACTATCGACACGGGTCGCATTACACCTTAGTCCGGCCCATGACGTCGAACCATGACTCGGTCCTTTCCCAGGGACAAGACTATGAAGACAGTTAATGTCCAAGGTTCGATACCTTGCAGGACCACTGTAATGCTATTACCAGTCGGCACCTTCGTGGAGGGAGGAATTGAGCAATTTTGCAACCTTGTGATCGCTAAGTATTTCAAAATTTCTACCAAATAAGTATGATCTGAAATTGTCCGTTGCCCATATTATTGCTAATAATTCTTCTATCGCTGAGTATTTTATCTCATGGTCGTTTAAAGTTCTACTAGCATAACATATTGGTTTATGATCTTGTGATAAAACTGCTCCTAACGCATAATTACTAGTCTGTAGTAAGTGAGAATTTTTTCTTGAAATCCGGATATACCAATATTGAGTCTGATATTATGAGTAACTTTCATTTCTCAAAGTGTTCTATGTATGTTATTCCTTTTTCATTGACTTTTGCTCCTCTATTTAGCTTTATTGTCATTGGTTTCACAACTTTTGCGAAATCCACATAATCCTAGGAATCTTTTGATTTCTTTTGGAGTCTTAGGAATTGGAAATTATTTAACGGCTTTTATTTTGATTGGGTTAGGTTTTATTCCTTCCGTTGTTTTTATATGTCCTAGAAATTCAGTTTATTTATTTTATCTAGTTGTAGTTTTAGATTTGCTTCTCTGAGCTTTGTAAAAACTTTCATTAATGCTACTATGTGTTCTTCCAATGTAGTGGAATACAGTATTATGTCATCCATGTAAACTAGACAATTTTTGTTAATTAAGTCTCCTAAAAGATTGTTCATACAACGTTGAAAGGTTGCTGGTGTATTTCTCAAGCCAAATGGCATTCGTGTATATTCGAAATGTCCTGCTTTGGTTGAGAATGCTGTTTTTGCTATTGATTTTTCGCCCATCTGAATTTGATGAAATCCTTTAGGTAAATCGACTGTTGTGAAATATTGACATTTTCCTAACTTGTCTAATATTTCATCCATTACATGTATGGGAAATTTATCGCTAATTGTTTTTTCGTTAAGGCTGCGATAGTCTACGACTATTATATATATTTTTTCTCTCCTCTGCTCGTTAACTTCCTCATCATAGCTTTGTGGATATTTATAAGGTTTCCTATAACAAGGGTCCTCATTTTTTGTATTGATAACGTGTTTTACAGTATGTGTGAAAGTCAAATTGTCACTTTCTTTATACTGAATATCGCTAAATTCAAACACAATTTTTGTTGTGGATTTTTCTTCTTTATTTAGGTGCTCTAATCTAAATTGATTGCTTTCCACTAATTCGTTTTCTAATGCGTATGTTGTATGTATATCTTTTATTAGTGGTGGGTCTTTATATTTTTATTCCTTATTTTCGTTATTACATTTAAATAAAAATTGAAAATTATTAAGTTTAACAAACTCATCTTCATAATTGATAACGCTTCCACAATCCTTAAGGAACGTTCGGCTTTGCTAGTTGCTTTCTTTGTTTATGCTTATCTTATCTTGCCTGCTATGATTATATTAATAGAAAGTGCGTCTGCGGTGTTGACATGCTGTATGATACTTTGACCTGCCATCTCTTTTGGTAGTTGCATTCTTTGTTAACACTTATCTTATCTTGCCTGCTACGATTATATTAATAAAACGTGCGTCTGCGGTGTTGGCATGCTGTATAATAATCGTGAGTGTGGTGTGAAAATGAGGGATCTGCGTGATCTGAATATTTCAATATATATATATATATATATCACCAGATATATATACATCTCATTTTCGCATTTCTTCTATTTTTTTTTCTTACTACTATGAATTAATTCTATAATATGTATGATACATATGTACTTATCCCATCTTCTTTTATTTTTCTCTTATCATATTTATGCGTAAACAAATGATGGCTCTTTGATCTAAACATCGACATGCTATTACAAAAGGTATTTTTTCAAATAGACATTGCTTCGATCTATTTATAGTTAACTTATCTAATACGGACTTTTTAACTCCTTTTGATTCTTTTATGCACCTACCCCCCTCAAGAGACAATGAATACATTTTGGCTCTAAGACCCACAAACTCCAACATTCTTTTTCCACAGTTTTCATCTTTCATCATTTCTAACACTTTCTTATTGCACCTTCTGATCCCATATTTTTTTGATAGCTCTTTCGGATAGTCAGATGTATCATGGTTCCTCCTGCAGTCGCCTTCAAAGAATTTCTAACATTCAAACATTTGACCAGCCAGATGCGTTTATGAATTTCGCTATCTTGGCCGGTCTCATGTGTCGGAGCTCCGATAAAACAGTTAGGGAGTAGTTTCCTGACCTGCGCCTGTACTCCTCCTTGATGTTGAGCTTACAGGTAGCTAGAGGCATACTTATACCTCCCTTGTCCGCGAGGAGTGGTAGTACCTTTCCTAGCTAACTCATCGGCTTTGCAGTTGCCTTCAATATCCTAGTGACCAGGAACCCATATGAGGCTAATAACATGCTGTTTAGCCACCTCGTGTAGAGATTTGCGACAGCTTGTTACTGATATCGAATTTGAAAATATCGAACTGATGGATTTAATTGCCGCCTGACTGTCAATATATATGTTCATATTGCTAGGGCTAACTTTGAGCCTTTCTAAGCAGTCTGTAGCTTCTTTTATGGCCAGTACCTCAGCTTGAAAAACACTGCAGTGTGTTGGAAGGCTGAAGGATAAGTGTATGTTGAGTTGCTCGAGGTAGACCCCTCCGCCTACGCGGTTGTCTAGTTTGGAGCCGTCTGTAAAGAAGGTTATGGTCGCCGGTGGACCGGGGGTGCCATGAACCCATTCCTCCCTTTGAGGGAAGTATGTATTGAAGGGAGTTTCCCGTTGTGTTGCTGGCATGCAGTTATCTGTTTTTTGAAGGGATGGTAGGCTTCCCTTCTAGGACTGAGGCATGGCCAGTGCTCTGAGAAGTCCAGACAAGGGATTCTCTGAGTCTTATGGCCGTGAGTGTTGTATTTTCCATTCCATGTCTTTCCAGGCATGGGATGTCCAGGATGGCGTCAAGTGCCTCACTAGGTGTGGTACGAAGCGCCCCCGATATATGCATAGTTCAGCCATACGATGAACTTTGTTAAGTTTAGAAAGGGTGGTTTTCTTTTTTAAGACAGAGCCACCATACTGTGACGTCATACAGAAATATGGGTCTGACTATAGATGTGTATAACCATTGAACGATACTTTGGGACATTCCCCGTTTCAGCCCAATGGATTTCCTACACGTTTAAAGAGCGACTGTTGCCTTCTTAACCCTTGATTGGATATTTAGGCTCCAGTCTAGTTTCCTATCCAGTGTCAGTCCTAGGCACAATCTTGGCACTGTTGTTATAGACTGTTCTGGGACAAGAGGAGGGACCTTGTAATTTCTTGTGAAAAGAACCAGTTCCGTTTTATTTGGGTTTACCCCTAATCCACTCTCCTTTGCCCAGCATGAAAGTATGTTTAGTTTACTAGTCATGAGGTCACAGAGAGTTTGTGGGTATTCTTCCCAGAATATACAGTTGGTTTCTGCGCACTTCGGAACAGCCAGGGAAGTGTGTTTTAAGGAGGATTTCCAGTGGCTCTTAACTGGAGACCGACCAAGAGTTGTCATCCTTTTTTAGGTAACCTAGTGTGGGTGTGGTTTTGATAAAACTTTTCTAAGCCTTGCAGCTTCAGTAGTGGAATCAATATCCGTACGGAAATCTCTCCAAGATTTCCTTTTTCCCGTCTGGTGGCTTTTTTTGTATTCAGCCAGACTTGATTTGTATTTTGACCATTGCAGGTAATTAAATGCCTTATTAAATGCTGTAGTGAAAGTATCTGTGAGATTGCAGAGATAAGCTACGTTGTCCGGGCCTTTTGGTGGGTGTTCCGAAAGGGTTCGGTCAAGTTTGGCTTTGAAAATTTCCCAGTTCGCCTTCTTTTGATTTGTGCAGTGGACTGGTTTTGGATGGCTTGAAGAAGCTCAAATTCTTTATATCTGAGATCAGAGAAGGATCAGACACTCTCCAACCTAGTTAGCTGGTCACTTAGAGGTTGTGTGATGAGGGTCAAATCAATGACCTCTCGTCTATTTTTAATGATGAAGGTGGGTTCATTACCCGTATTACATACTAGAAGGTTAGTATTAAGAATGAAGGATAAGAGTGGCTCACTCCTCGGATTTGTGCCCGTGCTCCCCCACTGAGTGTGGTGGGGGTTGGCGCCGCAGCCTTTAATTAGGCCGATTCTGTGCTTCTCGCACTCCTGGACGAGGGATCTTATAATCTCGTCTGGTGGCGGGCCAGCGCTATCGTAGGCCATATAGGTAGATAGTAGCCTTACCGAAGCTGACTGGAGGTCCAGGCTTACCGCTGTGTGGTCACCATTGCTAAAATTGTGGAGCAGAAAAATATTTGGATGTTTTCTCGCGAGGATGCAGGTGCGTTTTTACCTTCATTTCCAGCCCCTAGAAGCTTTTATTCTTTATTGCCTAGTCCGAAAACCTTTCCTCCTAATCACCCAAGGTTATTAGAAAGTATGTTTATAGTATTATGCCATCTCCGCCTCCAGCCAGGCGGAGCATCAGAGCAGCGGATGCTGCTTTACTGTGGTGAAGGTTTATCTGCCGTAGTCTCAAGGACATCCGGAAATTCCACCCTCACCAGCGCGTTGTTGCTGTCGTCCTCGTCCGACGGCGTGAAGTCGTCTTTGTCCAACTCGTGACACAAGGCCTTAAGGCCCCGAGTCAGAGTCGACGTGTCTGACGTATATCCAGGCTCCAGCTCCTCATCGGTTCCTTCGATTTCAGCAGGAGGACCCTGTTCATCCGTCTTGTTATAGACAACAGGGTCTCCTCCCACCGGCGCATCTGATTTGTATACCTTTACGGTAATGGAGCCGAAGCCGAAGTTTAGTTTGCCCTTGGCGGCTTCTATGGGGCCAGCGATTCCTTGTTTAGGATCAGGACGGCCTGATTCGTTGGCCCATCGGTGGCCTCAATCTTCACCACCCTCCAATCATGGGTGGGAATAGAGGGATTGCATAATTGCAAAAGGTTAAGCACCTGGTCCGGTTCCTTTAAGGAGGCCGGGATCCAGATGCGTGCGCGAGGTCTACTCGGGACTTCGCTCCAGTCGACAGCGACCAGCTTCGCACCGGGATAGACTTCACCAAGCTCTGCTACGGTAGCTTTATAAAGCTCTACCGAGCGAGCGGCCTTGCAGACGATGACCTTCGTGTTTCCATGGTACCACCCAGCATCTCTGCACACCGGTGGTGGCCCAGGCGCCTTGCTCAGAAGCTTCAGGCAGTGGACAGCGAGGGCTCCTTCCACTCACTTCCACTGATTCCTTGGGATTTTACCGTCCTTGCTTCCCTTGACAAGGATCCCTATCAGGATTCTCTCCTTGGCAATGTCAGGAAAGGACCTTCCCTGCTGTACCTTGGCCCGCTTTGCAACGGTCCGTGGGCTTCTTGCGGGCGTTGCCGTTTTGCCTGGCTCTGCTCTTTATGGGTGGTGGAGCCTCACAGAAGTTTGGCAACACCTTCCTCTCCCACACCACCTTATTTTGCTAATCGGCACTGAGTACGCGTTCTGCCGCTTTAGACTGCATGCAGCATTCCTTCGGTCGGCATAACTGAATCTTTTTAGCCGCAGCGCTGGTAGTTGGTAATTCTCCCTTAGCGCCCGCTCCGGCTGTCAGGTTGGACGCACAAGTGCTTTGCCTTCCTTCACGGAGTCGGGCGGGACGGGGTTCTTACCAGCTGCACCCTCGCCACTGGCTTCACAAACCACTGTAATGCTTCTACAAGTCGGCACCCTCGTGGAGGGTTCAGTTGAGGAATTTTTGCCGACCTAGGATGCTAGTAAGTGTATCTAGACTTAATGCCATGAAGCGAAATGTATCTAATCTCAAAGTTTTTGTCAAGGGATGCAATATGAATATATTTTTACTTTTATATCACCCTCAATTTTATTTAATTCTTTAACGAACAAATGGGAATCATATTTGGAAAAGTTGTGGAAAAATACAGGAACAAAAGGTGCACTTTGAAAATTAATGTTGCATGCATTATGTGCACCCCTATAGAATCCGGTTAAATAACAATGATCACTAACTCGATCATTGCCTAAAGTCTTTTGCAATATACTTCTAAACTACGATTAAAATTCTGAAAAAGATTTGCCACACTGTTGACTGTGCTCTGTATGCATCCTCTCATTATATGAATAATTTAGACATGTCTTGCAAAAGTATAGTTGTGTCTTGTGTGATGTAAGTTGGCGTCTTACAAGTCTGGAAGTATATAAAAACCAATATATATGTTTCAAAAAATATTAAAGAATTTTTTGGTAAAGATTATTTATATAAATATTACCTTGACAAATGTTTTATCTATACGAAATATCCTCGCTCCTCAGTCTACAGCAAGATACGGCTTATGTGGTTTTTCTTTTTCACCTCCGTCACATACAATGCTCCGTTGACTGCACTTGACTGCTCATCGAAACCAATAACATTTACGCTAATGCTTTGGTTTTGAGCTTCAAAGACTTTTATTTGGTCCAACGGCTGTGGGAAATAAAAATTTGAAAAATTGAGCACGAGTGATTCATCAATTTTTATTAATTCACTCTCAATCCCATCAACTTTATATACTGAGCATCGAGCAGGCTGGTTATTTCCTGGTGCTTTAAGGGCTGATATTAATGCCAGTTTAAAACAAAATGCATCAGCATTTTTAAGATTAATAATCGCTTTCTTGTTCCTCAGCACTTTTGGTGTTTCAATAAAGTTTGAAATTTTAAGTGGAGTACATTTATTAATATTTATCTCCAGTCTTAAGATTTAGGACAATGTCCTACCACTGTCCTTCTCTTGGAATTCACCTATTTTTACACAAATTATTGATGAATGATCTTTGATGATCTCTCCAAGTTCACTCGATGTTGTTAAGACACTAATATTAGACTGATGAGTTTTTATTGTCATTCATCATCATTGAATTTGATATACTCTGCAAAGAGTTCAATGTTCACTTTGCTGGCTGTGTGAGTTATCAATACATGTTGAATTAGTGGAAGCATGAGCTGCTTCACTCTGTTGGTTCCACTAAATTTGTGTGTTCATTCTCAATTGAGAATATCGAAATCCGATTTTTAGTTTCACCTGACTACTCAGAGGCGTAAACACGACCATCTTGTGGGAATTGGATCGAAGATGCACGCTCCACTTTAAGGGTGCAATTCAATAAATCCCTCGATGGAGTTCACGGAGTTGCTCTTATTGTTGAACCTTTTGAATTTTTTTAATTCGTTTGTTTTTAAAACTTTGAAAACACAAAACGAACGAGTTGACGATTACGATTGAGGTTTTAGAAATCAGAATCTATAATATTATTTCAATTGTTGTGAAATTATCATAAGGAGCGCCACTCAAACGGAATGCGCCGTAAAAAAGGAGAGAAGCAAACACATGAAGAAGGTACCAGCACGTGGCAAACGTACGTGCAAAGTAGCTACTTAACAAGAGTTTACACCAATAATACTTTAATTATTGTGACGCCGAAGGTATCATAGTATATTGGCTTCGTTCAATGTCTGGCGTGCTGTCTGTCTGCGTGTCCGCCTGACCATCTGTATGAACACAACTTTTTTCGAGTTCCTCAGATAGAGACTTGAAACTGAGCATATACAGCTCTGTGCCCGCGTCAGTGTAAAAGTTTGAGTGCTACGTCCACTAGGGGGCAAGAAAATCGATAAAATCGATATTCGCTAATCGATAAAGCCAGATATTTACCATAATTTTAAGGTCACATTCACTAAGTTCGGTTGGCGGGTTTTTCGAGATGTCCTTCAAAGATCTGCCCATGTCAAATTTTGAAAGTCTGTTGGAGGTACCTACCCTAAGAGATCGCCTCTACACCCGTTAGTGTAAATCGATAGATATATCTCGCACAATTTGAAAGATAGAGTCACCAAATCTGAAAGTTATATTGCTAGTAACACTCTTCAAAAATCCGGAAAATACATTTTGGAACACTACTACAACAACAGGGGTTTTTTTTGTAAATTTTCCGCAATACGTAAGGCATTTGAGAAAGTAATAACAACTGCAACAACAATGTAGGTATTTTTTTACGTTTCCAGCATGGTTTTGAAATGTAGCTCTTCAACCACCAACACATTCTTAAATTTACTTACTTTGTGATCAAAGCATTTCAGAATAAAACGCACATTGATGTCGTTTATACAGATCATTGTATCCTGCTTCATAAATTAACCTTATAGGGTTTCCTACTCACCCTTTTATATAGGTTCCTGAGTATGTGATTTAAAGTACTCAAATAATTGTGTTAAAAATTTCACTTTCTATATCAAGCCTAGTTTAGCGCCCTAAACATCCAGATACGACCTCTCAATGCTGACAGCGGGTAGACGTACTCCAACTTAACTGCTCTAAGTGTAAGGTCAATGACCTTACAAATGATAAAATGCTGTCGTATCAATATCCAATTCATCAAAGCATAGGATTTTAAATTTGTTGAGTGGCTAGCAAGATCGCCCGACCTGAGTCATATAGAGAACATGTGGGGAAACCTGTGCTGCCGAGCATAAGGGAGTATACGACAGTTTCAGACATTTGAGTAGCTAGGAAGGCTGTCGTAAAACAATTGTCCGAAATCCAACCATCTGAGTTCTAAAAAGTTGTTGAATCGATGCCATATTGATGTTCTTTTTTGAGTTATTAACAAATCTGGAGACTGAACACTTTATTAATTTGATTTTTCAATTTCATTTGTATATATTATATTCATAGTATATAGTCATAATAGAATTTGCCATCTTGACTAACCTATACAAAAAATATAATTAATAAATTGCCTGTTAATGCTACAAATATAATTCTTTTTTAATTTAAAAAGTATTTAAAATATATAACTATTAAGGAATAAAAAATGTTGTTTCAAATTTTTAAAGGAAAAAAATCAAATGCCTTTAATCGAATTTCGGGGAGTGTGTACTTAATCAGGATCAAAAGCCAATTTGAAATATAAATTCTCCCGTACCACGGGCAGATCAAATCTACTTCATTTTATCGATATAGCTTCCCCGTTTTCGAAAACAATGATAATAGGAACAAGAGCAGAACACTCCACTTTCTATAAAATATGTAATATATTATTATGATCAATCCCATCAATACGAAAAAATATTATTAGTTCCTTCCAAAAGAAACGCCAAGTAATTGAACTTTCCATAACTTTTGTATCTTATTGTAGCGAACAACGATTAGGTGATCTTGTAAGCCTGCCAATTCTAATATTATAATTATTTTGTATCCGGTGTAAACATTTATTTAAAAAAAAAATTATAAAAAAAATAAGTAAAAAAATAAAATTGAGCTTTAGTTAAATCAAATAGCATTTCCGACCAGAGTGCAGTGTAATCATTTTGTGACAGAAGTAAGTCAAGCTTAACAAACCTCTGAGGGGTTCAGTTTATTCGAAAAATGTGTTAAGGGCGGTTAGAAGGACTTTGCTAAATGGACTGATCTGGAGTATATACTTTATATGGTCGAAGAAGGCTCCTTTAATACAGTCGTCAAAATAACAGTTTTTAATAATAATAAAATCGTATTAAACCGTTCGTTTCAATTAATTTTTTCTTTTATAAAGAACTAACTGGCGCACAAATCAAATGAAACCTATACTTTACACCGAATTAGAAGTGGACTTCAATGGCGGTTGCTATATTAAGCCAAGTTTGGAGATAATGCAAAATGATTTTAATAACGCGATTCTATTTTGTACGGAGATTAATAATTTTGTTTCAACTTGGGGCAAGCAATCTAAAACACAAAAGCGTAAAGACAGACGTGTAACGGCTGGTTAGTATATCAATATAGTAATATATTCAATCTGATTCATATGTTAATACTCTGATACCGATGATATATTGTTTTCTGCAGATGAGAATAAGTATGAAAAAAATTACTTCCGCTATGTGGTGGAGCATAAGGATGTAATACGGGCTGTTCAAAACCTAGCAAACGGTTTGCTTATCTATAAAACTGATATGGAGGACTTTCAACGTGAAATATTTGATAGAAATAAATATCTTTGGGCTGAAGATCGAGAAGCAATTATAAAAACATTTGTTTTAACTAACCCGTTAACAATTGACATACGCGATAAATTTATTTATTACGATGGTATAACTCAGGGTATTGAGACAATGAGTCCGAAGCGAGTTATTGGACCCATTGAAGTTCGCATGAAAATCACTATGCAAAAGCTGGCTGCCGAGTCTAAAAAAGTGGAAGGTACTGTTGGGGCAGTTGCTGAGTATTCAGTATAAAAAACAATTGGATGAAATGATAGACTTTATTAACGAGCATGACAAGATTTTACAAAAACCTATTAATGACCTTGATGATGTACGTCAAGCAATGGCCGTTTTGGAAAAAATTCGAGACAATTATATAGAGTAAGTAAAACCATATTCTTTAAAAAAATATTATTAGCCACTAATTTATAAATAACTAGTTTTTGTACATTATGTTTTATATGATCAATGATATGCAATGTTATTATACATATAATATAATATATAATATTCTACAAATAAGTCTCTTAGCTCATATACGTGGTTGATTTAAAAAGAGGCTGCCTTATTTGAGATTCATTTACATCGTTTCTTTTTTGTTTCAAAGAGCGAATAAAGTATTTTCTTCACAAAGAATATAATTTCAGAATCAGTTTCATTGTATTTTCATTTGTTTAAATATAGGATTTAGCGAACCAGCCCGTAGATCGGTAAGCTTTATCGCGATTTTGCGCTAATAGGTTTGATTGCCGCCTGGCTATCAATATATATTTTGACATTGCCGGGTCTGACTTTGAGCCTTTTTAGACAATGTAGTGCTTCCTTCATAGCAAGTACTTCAGCCTGAAAAACACTGCAGTGTATCGGATGACTGAAGGAAAGCTGCATATTGAGTTGCTCAGAGTAGACACCTCCGCCTGCGCGGTTGTCTATCTATGAGCCAACTGTGAAGAAGGTCACGGCTGCAGGTGATCTTGGAGTCCCATGTCCAGGGTACCAGAATGTTTCTAGTTACACTACTGGCACGCAGTAGTCTGTTTTCGAAGGTCTGTTTAAATTCCCTTCAAAGATAGATGTATGGCCTGTTTTTTTGAGCAATCCATGTTATGAATGAGTATTACATTTTCTAAAGTAGGGATTTTGTAATTTCTCGTGAAAACAACAAGGTACTTTCCCTTGAAGATTATTGCAACATCATCTGCGTATCCAACGGCTTGGCGGCGTCCCACTCCATGTCCTGTAGCAATCTATTTAGCGATATGTTCCAAAGAAGGGGTGACAGGACGCCCCTTGCTGACATACCTGGAGAGAGTTGCGGATCCAAGTGTAGATTTCATAATCGTGTAAGTGAGCAATTGATTGATTAATCCCACTAAACTGGTGTCAATTCCCATGTCTATCAGCGCTCCACTGATCGCCGCCGAAGTGGCGTTGTTGAAGGCGCCGTCAATTTCTAAGAACGCTATCAGAGTATACTCTTTATATAAAAGATATTTTTCTATAATCTTGACTACGGAATAGAGGGCTGTATCTATAGATCTGCCCTTCCTGTAGGTATGTTGAGACTCCGACATAAGCTTGGAGTCAAAGGATGTGAGATAAAGACTTATGAGTCGTTCTGGTGGGTCTTTGGCGCTGGTGTGAGGGCTTCGGAACTTTAGGTATGAAGGTTATTTTTGACTGGAGCCACGTCAGTGGGATTTGACCAGTCTTGAGAAATATCCGAAGATTTCGTGTAGCCAGTTTTTGGCTGTTTTGCCTGCCTTTTGTAATTAGGCCGGGCTTTGAACAGGGCCTGGAGACTCTTCACTGAAGACCAACCATGAATTATCATCTTTCTTCAGATAACCTAGTGTGGGGGTGGTTTTCGATGGAACTTTTCTGAATGAATCTTGAATATATATCCGTGCAGAAATCTCTCTTAGATTTTTGAATTCCGCTAGACTGGACTTGTATTGAGACCATTTAAGATCATTGTTTTGCGATTTCTCTACATTGATGAGAGACCTGCAACTTTGTCGAAGGACATTTAGTTGAGGTGTTCACCATGGGGGCTTGTTCTTGCGTATCGATCCACTAGTGAGGCAAGCTTCCTTGAAGGCCTTTTGCATGCTACTGTGAAAATATTAGTAGGATTACAGAGCAGAGCAAAATTATCTGGATCTTTCGGTGGGTGTTCCGAAATGGTTCTGTCTAGTTTTATTTTATTGATTTCGCTGTTCGCTTTCTTTGGATTTAAGAAGTGAACTGATTCTGAGTGGCTTAATAAAAGCTCGATTTTTATATAACTGTGATCAGAGGAGTGGTCTTCAGACACTCTCCAACCTGTCAACTGGTCACTCATAGGATGTGAGACAAGGGTTATATATATGAGATGGGATAATTCTCCATGCTGCATACTAAAAGGGTTAAGAGCGACTCGCCCGTCAAGTTCGTGTCCATATTCCCCCACTGGATAAGGTGAGCATTGACGTCACAACCAATCTAGTGATCTTCTCTGATTGTAGTCCAGTGCTGTCATGGGCCATATATGCAGACAGTAGCCGTGTCGGAGCTGGCTGGAGCTCCAGACTTACCGCTATGTTGTCGCCATTACTAAAATGATGGATCAGCAAAATAATTAGATGCTTTCTCGCGAGGATGCAGGTACGTATTTTACTTTGAGTTTGAGCTACAATAAGCTTGTAGTTGTTGCTTCTTAGCCCGCAAACCTTTCCTCCGATTACCTAAGATTTTTGGTACATGCTCCCGCCACCAGCCTTGCGGAGCATAAGAGCAGCAGTGGTGGAGGTTTATCTGCAATTGTCTCAAGGACATCTGGAGATCCTACCCCCACCACTCTGTTTTTACTGTCATCCTCGTCTGACAGTGAAAAGTCATCTATATCGATGTTATTGCACATGGCCTCAAGGCTCCGAGTGAGAGTCGATGCGTCCGATGTATCCGGGCTCCAGCTCGTCGTCGGTTGCTCCAATCTACATCTTGCCACACCACCATTCCTTGATTGTACCGATGCTACCTAAGACCTTATGTATTACATTATGTATTATCTTTTAAAACCATCGTTTTATTTATGTTATAGACTTAATGCTTCTGCCATTATTGGTTCCTGGACAAATTAATGTTTTATAACCTTTTAATAAGTTGATTCATATTTAAAATAAATAAGCCAAGTAAACTTGGAAGGTAATTTACTAGGAAACTTCTTCAAAGATCGGCATTGCTTAGCTACACCTACCCTCTACTGTGTTATCAGATGGTATTATTAAAGGTGTCAATGAATTTCGCAGTCTGTTTTGCGCCTGACGGCAAAATATTTTTTTATACAGGTTTCATAATTTAATTTAGTACTTCTCCTACGAGAAACCAGAATTTTCAGAATTAAAATTGTTTCCCAGTTTGAAGTTTTTTTAAACTTTTCGATTTTGAGAAAGTAATTTTTGCCACCCCCATTTTATCACCTGATAAATTTAGCAGTATTTGTATGATATGCTTTTAAACAAGCAAGTAAATTATTAATATAAATTATTAAATATCAAATATCAAATATATTCCCTGTCACTACTGTTATTGTAAAGAAATAGGTCATACCTTTTAAGAATAGGTCTTACTTAAAAAAGGAGTTTGGGGAGATATAATTAAGAGGTAATTGAAGAGATTGAAGGAGCTATTAAAATTACTGAGCCTCTTCTTGCATCTAGTGCTCAACGTTTTATTTTGTAGAAATTTGAGTTTTTTTTTAGTATTTAATACATAGAGAGTTCTATTCATAATACATTACGTTTTAATAAAATTGCATATTCCCTCATTGATTTTAGGTTAAATTAAATTTGTAAAAAACTTGATTTCTGTTGGAAATAAAAAATATACATACAATTTGGAGGCTTGGTAATAAATTAATATTTATTTAAACTAATTTGAATGTAACTGATATTGAATCATCAGTTGTAAATTTGTCAGTTTATTTCCAATGAACGTGACTCTGTTTATCTTACTTAATCTGAAAATGTCAAAAATAAAAAAGGTTAATTCGTTAACTAAAATCATAATTCGTCACAGCAGCAAAAATTCTCAAAATTTTAAATCTTCGCAAAAGTTTATTTCTTATAAGCTAAGCTTACCAAATATATGCGGTCGAATACTCCTAGTATAGCTACAAAATATCTGCCTATATCTACCACAATTTTAAAGAAACTTGGAGAGTATATTACTAGAAACCTCCTTTGAAGATCGTTAATTCTTGACTATTGTTATTTATAGGTATCAGAGTATTTTAAAGTCGGTTACGCCTGACCGCATTGTTCTTAATTATTTTTGTAATTTAATTGGATCTATGTATATTTCACTTTTTGTATATTTTTCTGTTGACTTTAGTTGACATTAAATAAATAAATTACAAAAATAGTTGCTATGCAAGTCTCTAAGCTTTTTATAATATTACGACTCTGTCTGTCTCGGGCTCAAATTTTTCGTTATAATAGTTTTAAAATATTTAATATATATGTGGGATTTCATATAGGACATAAACAAACAAAAAGAAGATATCTGATCGACATCGACAGTTCGGTTGCAGCCAGCCGAGTAAAAGATGAAGCGCAATTAAGCAAGAGTTTAACTTCATTTTCAATAAGCACAAACATATTAATGCAAAATCGCTATTAGCCATCCATTATAACATTCGAAATTAAAAAAAAACCCAACCAAACCAAAAAAAAAATTATTTTTTAATAAATAAAGCAACAACTACAAATGCATGCGATTATAAGATAGTGAAATGGAGTAACGAGATACTTTAGAAAGAAACGACCAGCGTTAGCAGCGATCTCTGTCTCTCTGGCTCTCTCTCCCTCTCTCTCGATAAAGGTTGTTCGTTTATCCGCCGGCTCTTGTTGTAAGAAGGTTTAGCGATGGCTTCAAAACCTTCATTTCGCTCAGCGGGCGTCACCGACTGCGAAATACTTTGATACCTTAAGTAATATCAGCTATTAACAGGTAGCAAATAACAGGGTGATAGACCCTCAAAGTTTGCCTCTCAAATTGCGGCAGATATAGCCTTTTCTGAACTGTGGCGGCAGGAGTGGGCGTGGCAAAAAAAATTTGGAGGACGTTCTTAGTAATCTATTTTCCAAGTTTGGTAATTGTAGCTCTTAGTCTGTGTATCAGTGAAGTGCTACGTCCAATAGGGGGCTACGAAATCGAAAAAATCGATAATCGCAAATTACTTAAGCCACTCATCTTCCACACTTTTAAAGCTAAAGTCATACAATTGGGTGTTTGTTCTTGGCGATGTCCTTAAAAGATCGACCACCTCCGCCACCCTCAGGTCCCACGCCCGTTAAAACATTAGAAAATATGAGAATCTAGAAACAAAAAGCGATATTTCTGAAAGTTTTAATCGATAAAAATTAAAAAAAAAGCTATAACTACTAAACTTATAAGGTAGATTACTAATAACGCCCTCCAAAACTATTTTATCCTATGACCACCCAAAAACTGTAAATGTCTCTAACACAATTAAAGAACTGCAGTTACCAAACGTGGAAGGTATTTTATTAAGAACGTCCTGCAATATTGTTTTTTGTAAAGCACTCACAAAATTGTCGAAATCTTATATTTTCCGCAGTTTTATTTATAAGTTTAGCAAGCTTAAAGATTACTAGGAACGTCCTACAAAATTAATTTCGGCCACTACCAATCCCAATATATCAGCGGAAAACGGAATTTACTAACGAGCACATTGGGGAGTGCTGTTAAATAAATTTGCACTTGAGGGCGACTTGGTTGTGTCAACATTGACTGACACAGTCAGTCTATGAACAATTTTAGCCGGCGGGCAGTTATCTTTCACACATTTTACGGAACAAATTTAAGAGTTATCAAGTTTATTGGGTTTTTAATCGACATGTGGATATGAGTCGTCTTATATTTAAAGTAATTCATTATTGACAGAAATAGGTACATTTTTAAACTTTGATACTTAAGGTATATTCATTTTGCCATGCTGCCTGTTCATCCGACCGTCTGTCCGTCCGTTCGTCTGTATGAACGCAACTCGTAGCCGTCTTTAAGAACAGTTAGAAAATTTTATATACATGCCCATGCCAATGACGATGTATCGTAACGTGTAAATCGATAAATAAAATAGGGTTACTAAACTTGAAAGGTAAGTTGCTGGTCAACATGTTCAAAGATCGGCAGAATTACTTATGGTATCAAAGTATTTCTCAGTCGCTTGCTCGCGACTGCTCGGAAATGGTAAACAAGAGTAAAATTAATTTTGCTGTTGCTTAACTGAATAGCGAAAGTATCCAGAGTATTGTGCAATAACCATTCTGCTCTTTGTATGAACCCATACTTTTTCGACTCCCTAGGGGTCTTAAAACTTGGAACATATACTGGTTGGTGTTCGGTTGGTGTTCGCGTTACATCCACTAGGAAGGCAAGAAATCGATAAAATAGATAATTGCAAATCGGCAAAACCACAAATCACCAAATTTTGGTTGCGATCTCGTTCAAAGATCTGCATATGCCACGCAGCTTGCTGATTACCTGCTTCAAAGACCGCCGCTCCCAGGAACCTCGCTCTTAGACTACTAAAATGAGCATATCTTTCAGAAGTTGCAAGATAAAGTCACCAAGTTTTGAAAGTATATAAATGGTAATTCTCTCGAAAGATCGATAATAAAATTGTATGACCACGCCCACTTTATCTTCAATATTTTTCAGAAATGTCCGCTTCCGTACCTAAAATTCCCAAAAGCCTATATCTCTTGAAAATTATAAGCAAAACTTGGAGTATAGATTACTGGGTAACTCTTTCAAATATCGATATTTCTGTTATTCTTATCAGAGTATTTCACAGTCAGTTTTGATCTATTGATTTTGTTTTCCCCGGCCTCAGTTGTGTGGTAACTTGTATTATAATTGGAAAAAAATTACTGTCGTAAAGGTTATTGCAAATAGACCAGATGCATATGTGGTAAATTTGAGGGTAAACTATAGATAGGTCAATGGGTTAATGGACTGCAGTAAGCAAAATGAGGAGAGCTGTTATTTTTATATCGTCTGAGTTCTTTTGGGGGCTCCATGAATTAAAATCCCGTTAATTTAACTATTAATTTTGACGTTACTGACTAATTGCACCATGACAATGGTTAAAAAAAAATTTTGCGGAGGGATGTAAACGATTTCCAGAGTCAATGGGTGTTGAAATTTAAGATGGATGCAGGCGGAAGGAAACTGGTAGATATCATTTTTGTGGAGTATTTGAATTTTATTCTCTATTGCATTCCTATGAGATCTGGTGTGTCCTTTTGCTATTATTTCTGTTTTTCCACTATCGCTTATGACATCGTGAAATTGCTTTTGACTATACCCAATTCCCGAAATGAGAGGAGTATATGTTTTGAATTTTTGTCATAATATGTTCAGTAGTGAACAGTCCATTGACAATTTTGGGGTTGGGTCGCTTTTTTTTTAAAGTCGTCTTCTATCTGTGGTATGTAAGAAAATGTAATTTGAATTCGTATGATTCTGATTCTGATGTTAATAAAAAAAAGTTCGTTGTTAAATATGTTAATTGGGACTTCCATTACACTTGAAAAAGATTGCGTGACGAACAGTCGTCACTTTGTACTGTTGAAGTTGATATGTTATTTATTTCGGGTTTTGGGGGAATACTGCAACAACGTTAGAAGTTTCTAGTTTATATCTTAATTCGTGTCTGTACTCTTCGAGGTAACTTGTCCATTTTTTTAGTTTACCATTATGATTTTTGCTGGTCAGGGCAAAAGTTAGATGTTAAAGGTCTGTGCAAATTATGACTTTTGAGGTACCGTAACGGTACATTTCATTTTCGTTAGTTAGTTGCGTAATTTTCTTCAGTTTTCAAGAGTGAACGCGATATGTAAATAATGTGTCTACCCTCTTGTTCGGAATCAGCGCAGATGGCGAATTTGTATGTCAAATGAAATTCTTTTTCGAAATTGACGTACGCTAGCACCACATCGTTTGAGCTGAGCGTGCTCTTAGTTTTGTTAAATGCCTTAATTGTATTATTGTCAAGTGTTACTTCTGTTTTATGAAAAATATTCTTTGAGAGTCTACCGTTTTCTTTTCTTAGAAGATTTGTAAGAGGTTTTGCCAAGTTCATCGAGTAGTACAGCATGTCCTCGAGGCCTTGGAAAATAAATAAGTACAGCCCTGCCGTCTTTCTGGATATCCAGCAGGCATTTGATCGCATATGGCTTGATGGCCTGCTTTTTTAAGCTTAAGTCCTTGCTACCATAGGCGCAGTATCTACTGCTCAGGTCTTACTTACTTGGCCGTTCTTTTATGGTAGAAGTTAGGGGCGAGCGATCAAAAATCAGCCGCATTGAAGCGGGTGTACCGCAGGGTAGTGTCCCTGAACCTGCCTAGTATACATTGTACACCGCGGACTGCTGAAATAGTGAAACCTAGGAAGTCGACTTCGGTTTTGAGAAACTCGCATTTGTTAATTAGAATTTTCATATTTGCTTTATCTAACGTTCCGAACATCGTATTTAGCTAGGCTAATACTCAGTCAAGCTGGGGGGTTCGTACAACAAATTCATATATTTGATTACGTTTGCGATAATCAAAGAACACAGTATTTCTATATATTAAATAGTTTTATTATTCCCACTTTGTAATTTAGACAATTACAATTATTCCCTGCTGGAGTAAATTAGAATTTGCCCCAGGCACTCCGCCCGCCAGCTATGCAAGGCCAAGATCTCGGCCTACCTGACAGAAATTCCGTACAGCACTCCAGTTGCTCACCAGGATTAGCGGTTTCCATGTTCCCTCAAGTATTGCACCTAGCTCTCCTGAATCAGGAATCGCTTGTCTCGTTCTCTGGCTAATCGCATGCCAAGTCTCGCTTGGCTCTTATCGGATTGTCTTGTTGCTGCAATTCTAGGCAAGGATACGCGCCTCTCACCTGATTTCAGGGCCTCAATGTCCTGCGTGATCCTTGAGATGATCCTTGTATGTTTATAGCGTCGAGTCCTTCAACGCACTACGTCCTTGGACTTTGTCCTGGTCGTATTTCGCGCACACCTATTTCGCACACTTTGACTCCGTTTACTTTTTGTATTCGCACCGACTCGCTTCATAGATTCGCAGAGACTCTCCGCCTTGTGCGGTAGCGCCCTTGCTATAGGTCTTTGTTGGCCACCTTTTGACGGCACTGTACCAAGGTGGCGTGATCCTTTTGGTGGCGTGATCTTTTATGGTAATTTTCCACTGCCCTTTTGCTTATGTGTGTGAACAGCAATATTGCGCCCGTAATACTCCTCCCGCACTAAGGGTACATGTCCTAATGGATATGCATGTCTGACATGCTCAAATGGCTGACCACAGAGAAAGAAAGAGGGCCAGAGAGAGCGAATTCGCCGCAACTGCATTTTTTTTGTTTTTAATAAACAATGGTTTTTTTCTTCCCATAAAAAAAATAATATTTTTTTTTATTTTTAAAAATATAATATATAACATACATTCACATGTGCAATGGCTATATGGCTCACTTAAAATAGGAGATTTTTCCAATGTAATTCTTTATTGATGTCATATTGATGGCTAAATTTTTAGTCCAAACGGAAGTCTGTAGAATTCATATTTTCTGCCATTAACTGCGGGTGCAGCTTTTCCTATGTCTTTTGCGATGAATAGAATTTAGCGAAATCCACTTTTCAGATCTAGTACGGAAAAATAATTATTCTCGTCCAATTGTGCGATGGTTTCTCCAATTTCAGGGATCGGAACGCTCTGAGCTGCCTTCGATGCTCACACAAATGACGTAAGAAAACATGAGATGGGCTATAAACAATTTCAAGCTGTTTAAATATCCAGGTCCCGTTAAAATAAGCCCGGCCAAATTACAAAAGGCGGGTCCAACATAAACTGGCTACACAACATTTTCGAGAAGATTCTCAAGATTGGCCAGATTTCACCGATATAAATTGCTTCTGTCATTAATAACCAAGGATTTTAGAGCCATCAGTCTATCATACTACATGTTAAAAACTCTAGAACGACTTATAGGTCTCTATCCCACAAACTTCTTAGACTCAAAGCTTATCTCCGAGGTAAAACATGCATACAGGAAGCGCTGATCTACAGATCCAGCCCTACATTTCGTAGTCAAAATCTTAGAAAAATCTCTGCTCAATAAAAAGTACACCCTAATAGCTTTATTATACATTGAAAGTGCTTAAAAAATATCACCCCAGGGGCGATAACTCTAGCTCTGCTGGACCCCTGGGGATTAACTCCAGACAAGTGAGACTGAGCAATCAATTGCTCACTTGCAGGGCTGTGACGCCCACACTTGGATCGTCAACCCTCACAGTAACACTTGGATCGTCAACCCTCAGTAAACTAAGAATACTGTCATCATTGGCGGTAAAACGTGAGCTAGACGTGAATTCCACTAAAACTAAACTTGTTCAGTTCACAATACAATACAATACACAATCACTCCTCTGATCCAACCAAGACCAAATAACATAGAACCTCTGATTCAACGACAGCTCTAACTTCTAGGGCTGACGCTAGATAGAAAACTAGATTGGAATCTAAACTTTCAGGTTTCCATTTTTTAAACTGTGACACCGAAGGTAACGGTTTTGTGTAATGTTCGCCATGCTATGTATCCGTCAGTCCGTATGAACGCAACTTTTTTCGACACCCTTCTCTAGAGACTTGAAAGTTGGAACACCTACTGGACTGTGCTCCTGTTAGACAAAGTCTAAAAATTGGAGTGCTACGTCTATCAGGGGCTACGAAATTGATAAACTCGATATTCTCAAATCGTTAACGCCAGATATCTCTCACAATTTTAAGGCTACAATTACAAAATTTGTTTGGTAGGTTATTGGCGATGTCTTTCAAACATAGGCATATACGACGCCTACCTCCGCCTGGCTAGATTTTCCGCAGTTTTTGAGTTAAAGCCGTCAAATTAGGTAGATATGTAACTGGTAGCCGCCTTTAAGAACTGCTAATAGAACCGACGCACACTTCAGCCCCCCGCCCCCAAAAACGATAAATACCTATATCTTCTGCAATGGAAGAGCTACAGTTACCAAACTTGGAAGGCATATTACTAAGATCGTACTACACAATTTTTTAGCCACGCCCACTCACGTCTCCAAAATTCCCAGAAGCCTATATCTCCCGCAATTTAATAACTACAGTTTCCAAACTTGGAAGGAAGAAGGAAGAACCTTCTCTAATAGTTTTTTCATTTGGTGAAAGCTTCAGCCGCCTGATGCCAAGTTTTCCACTTGGATATAAGAAGCTCATTTAAACGGTGTATCGCTAGTAGGGTGACCTTCTGCATTATCCGTTTGTGGAAAAGCTCATTTCTTTAAGCTTAGCTTTTTTACGCGCTTCGGTGCCCTGCTCTATTTATCTATCGTTCGTTACAGCGTTACAGACGACAAATTTTTCTCAATCGGTTAGATCAGCAACTCTATATTTTCTTTGTCTGTATATAACAAGTTGAAAAGGTTTGTCATTTCATGAATCGAATGTGAGATTAATTAGTGTGATGCTCTATTGCTTCAGGCAAACTTAGACTTCGCAAAATAAACTGAGAAATATTTTATCATAGTGCATGTAGCATCTTAATTATAATGAAATGTGCAGTTATACGAAATCTTTCATTAACTGTGTGCATCGCGGTCCATATCGTCGACACTTGGACCCTATTGATCGGTTGTCAATTGAAGATAACAAGCATTTGGTGTCTAAGCCGCATATCATAGATAGCGACAAAAAAGATTATGCTGTAACTGGATGTGATAAAATGGCACCCACATCCGAACCAGAAATCACCAAGGCTGGCGTGACGTTGGCCAGGGCTATTGAACTAAAGAGAATGTCGCGTCTGGTGAAGACCCCTGTTACAACAATTTCGGCCAACTGTTACCTGTCCATTGGAAAGCTAGTCAGCGATTCCATGCTCCGTGTGTTGCACGATGGCTAGTCTGACTAAAGAATGTCAAGGATTTAACCGAATCGGGTCTGCTGGGTAGTCAGATTAAATAGCGAGCCACTTGCGATTGCTGTTCATACATTTTCCCTGGCGGACAAAATCGACTGACGTTTCATCCCCACGCTCTACACACTTTTAGATGAGTTGCGAGCACTTATCTTCCAAAATCCGGCAATAATTAATTCTCTAGCATTGGAATTTTACAAATTCATGGCTACCTGGATGTGTGACTCCGATCAATTTTCTGATTGACCAGCAACTACTCAAGAACCTAACGATGCTGAACTGAAATCGTTTAAGTGGCAGCAAGTGAATGAACGTCTAGAAATTTTTGGGTTTCATTGGCGAGAGTATCTCAAACTTTAGCAACATCGTGCTAGATTGAGGTAAATGCCTTAGTCTGATACAAAGACAAGAATCTGTGTCTTATGAATTGGCCACGACCTAAAGTGCTTGGGCTCACTCCAAACAGAGGTGGCATTGCGCAAGTGACTAATTTGAAGACTACGAAAGGCGGACTAGCAAGAAACGATCAACAAGATCAACCTGCTGCTTGTGAAGGATGTTGAGGAGGCTGAAGTGAATCTTTCAACAGGGCTCGTGTAGATAAAAAATTGACTTCTTACTGTGAATTCTTAGGGTGTGCTGAAACGGGTGTTGGGTATGCTACCGGTTCATGTACCAGTAACCAAGTGACGATGTGAATACGCAAAAAGTTCTTTCTGTACTAGTTTATTTCATGCCTGCAAGGCATAGTATGAAGTAGCTTATTGTTTGTTTCAATGTAGCTTTAATGCAGACTTAGCAGCTCTCCAATCGTATGCGAAAGAGCGCGTTTGTTGATTCGGATGCTGTTGCACCTAATTAGGCGTTTCGCAAACAACTTTGTGTTATCAATTTGAAAATACAATTTTGAGAATTTTACTAACGGAAGTGGGCGTGGCCAACAAATTTAGGACGACGTTCATTGTAATCCAATTTACAAGCTTGGTAACTGCAGCTGTAGCGTCTTTTGGGTAGGAGTGGGTCCAAAAATGTTTCCGGACTTTTAAAGGTGTTGCTAAAAATATATATGTCCGTTTAATCGATTTTCACCATATATTGAAGGTATATTGTCAACTCGTAATATACTTTCAAAATTTGAAGACTTGAAGCTTACAATTGTGGAAGATATGTGCTTTTCAGACTTTAAGGGGAAAGTTAAGTTAAGTTCCTGGAAATGGGCGTTGAAGTAGTACATACATCTCCAACAACCTAGAAACAATTTATTGATTAAAACTTTAGAATTATGGGCGATATGTGATTTATCGATTTTCTATTATCGATTTTATCGATTTCCAAAAGACCCCTTGTGGACGTAGCACCCCAATTTTGAAACTTTTCTGACGCGGGCATAGACCAGCATATGTTAAAAGTTTGAAATCTCTCTGAGGCCGTCGAAAAATTTTGCATTCATATAGATGAATAGACGAACAGATAAACGCACTGGATACTTTAGGTAACAGAGTATAAAAGTTTAAAAAAAAGTGACATTCGACTACTTATAATAGTTTCAAAATTACGCATAAGTTTCGGAAAAACATTTTATCAAGTGAACATAATTATGAAAGAAATTAATTTATATGTTTATATATAAAATATGTTAAATATTTTTTTTTTTTTTTCAGGATGGACAGGAGTTTGTTGTTGATTATGGACACATATGCGCTGTTTTCCGAATTTCAGATATTTATTCCACAAGATGATTGGTATAAAGTTGAAGGTCTTCAATTCAAGTTCAACCAAATGTTAGATAATGTAAGTTTTTTAAATTACGTTGTTTAAAAAATAGTTTTTAGTATTGTTTAAAAAATAAAAGTTTTTCTTAATATACTATATTATAATATAAATTAATAAATAAATTAATAATGGCATCACCAGGTCGATCGAATTCGATATGGAAGAACCATTACTCAGAGAGCTAAATGAAGGAATCGCAATCTTTATGCAAGAATTTGACGAGTTTAATCGGAACTTTGAAGCTAATGGTCCCATGATAGATGGAATATCTGCTAATGAAGCTAGTGAACGTGTTTTCCTTTTTCAAAATCGTTTTGATGAACTTTGGCGTAAATTTGAAATGTACAGCAGTGGCGAAATGCTTTTTGGTTTACCTATAACGGACTATCCTTTATTGCATCAGCGAAAAAGAGAATTTAATTATCTTAATCGACTATATTCTTTATATATACCAAGTGCTAAAGGCAATAACAGATTATTTTGAAATGCCATGGTCTGAAGTTGATATTGAAAAAATAAGCGCCGAGCTGGCAGATTTTCAGTTACGTTGTCGGAAGCTTCCTAAAGGTATGCAATCCTGGCCTGCGTATATCGATTTGAAGACAAAAATTGACGATTTCAATGAGATGTGTCCTTTACTTGAATTAATGACGAACAAAGCAATGAAGGAGCGTCACTGGCTGCAAATTAATATACTCTTTAAGACCAACTTTGAACCGACAGATCCAAAATGTACTCTCGGAAAATTACTTGAAGCACCGATTTTAAAATACAAAGAGGATGTTGAAGATATTTGTGTTGGTGCAGGAAAAGAGTTGGATATTGAAGCAAAACTAAAACAAATCATTGCTGATTGGGCTTTATTAAATTTGCAATTGGGACAATTTAGAAATCGTGGAGAACTGGTTCTTAAGGGCACCGAAACATTGTCACTTATAGCTTCAATTGAGGACAGTTTAATGATAATGAATTCATTAAGCTCAAATCGATATAACGCTCCATTTAAAAAGGATATACAGCTTTGGCTTTGGCAACTTGTAAGTACTGGTGATATTCTGGAAAAATGGTTAATGGTACAGAATCTGTGGATATACTTGGAAGCCGTCTTTGTGGGCGGTGACATATCAAAACAACTACCTATGGAATCAAAACGTTTCGTAAATATTGACAAAAGCTATGTGAAAATATTGATGCGTGCAAGAGAAATACCAAAAGCTGTTGAGTGTTGCACAGGAGATGAAATGTTAGCTACACAGCTAAACTGGTTATTCGATCAGCTCGAGACTTGCCAGAAAAGTTTAACGGGCTACTTGGAATCAAAACGATTGTTATTTCCACGCTTCTTTTTCGTGTCAGACCCTGTTCTTTTAGAGATATTGGGTCAAGCCTCAGACCCAACTTCAATACAACCCCACTTACTGAGCATATTTGACTTCCAGGAAAAAAGCAAATGATGTAATTTCAGGCATGAACTCGTCAAACCAAGAAAAGGTAAAATTGGATAATACTGTTCAGTGTGTGGGTAATGTGGAGCTGTGGCTAGGTCGATTGCTTAAAGAAATGCAAGATACTATGAGAACGATTAACGCGACAATGGCATTTAGTTTAAATGACTCCGAATTTAATTTTGCAGAGAAATTCCCATCATTCTGTGGTCAATGTGGTGTGGTGGGACTACAGCTTTTATGGACAAAAGATTCCGAGTATGCTTTAAGGAAATGTCGATCAGATAAGACTATTCTGAAACGCACAAATAACAAATTTTTGGTTCTACTAAATTTTTTCATTGATCTAACTGTAAGAGATCTAACTTCGCTTGATCGTGTCCGTTTTGAAACCATGGTAACCATTCATGTGCATCAGCGTGACATTTTTGAAGATTTGTGTACGCAGCGAATTAAATCCGTTGGCAACTTCGAGTGGTAGAAGCAACCACGGTTTTATTTTAATGAAGACAATGATGATGTTATTGTTGGAATTAAATTGTAAATTTTATTTATCAAAATGAATACCTAGGTGTCACAGAACGCCTGGCCATAACTCCACTGACCGATCGTTGCTATATAATTCTCGCACAGGCTGTTGGTATGTGTATGGGTGGAGCTCCAGCAGGTCCCGCAGGGACAGGGAAAACAGAAACTACGAAAGATATGGGACGCGCATTAGGTAAATTAGTTGTAGTATTTAACTGCTCGGATCAGATGGATTTTCGTGGTTTGGGTCGAATTTACAAAGGACTTGCCCAATCTGGTTCGTGGGGATGCTTTGACGAGTTCAATCGAATTGAATTACCGGTATTATCCGTTGCTGCTCAACAGATCTAGTAAGTGCATAATAACTTATTCAAAAATATTTAATATATAAAATATATATTTTCTTCCAGTATTGTGCTAACAGCTCGAAAGGAAAAACGGTCTTCATTTACTTTTTTAGATGGAGATGAAGTTGCACATAATCGCGAATTCGGAATATTTATAACAATGAACTCTGGCTATGCTGGTCGTCAAGAGTTACCTGAAAATCTAAAAATTATGTTTAGAACGGTTGCTATGATGGTACCCGATCGTCAAATTATCATTCGAGTTAAAATGGCAAGTTGTGGTTTTAAAGAAAATGTGCTCCTTTCACGAAAAATGTTAACTCTTTATAAATTATGTGAAGAACAGTTGTCAAAACAAGTTCATTATGATTTCGGATTACGAAATATTCTCTCGGTATTAAGAACCCTTGGCTCACAAAAGCGGTCTAACCCAAGTGATACAGAGGAAACAATTGTAATGCGCGTCTTAAGGGATATGAACGTTTCAAAACTTATTGATGAAGACGAGGAGCTCTTTGTATCGCTTATTGATGACATGTTTCCAGGAATAAAGTTAACAACAAATATTTATAAAGAATTACAAAGAGAAATTTTTAGGGTTTGCGATGAATCAGGTTATGTTAATAATCCTGAATGGAATTTGAAAGTTGTTCAGTTGTATGAGACTTCTCTTGTGCGCCATGGTCTAATGCTAATGGGTCCCACTGGTTCTGGAAAAACAAGCTGCACGCTTTGCATACTTCGATGCTTAACCAAGATGGGCCGACTTCATAAAGAAATGAGAATGAACCCCAAAGCTATTACAGCTCCACAAATGTTTGGACGTTTGGATGTAGCTACTAATGATTGGACTGATGGAATATTTTCCACCTTATGGCGACGATCATTAAAAATTCTACAACATCAAAACTGCTGGATTGTACTAGATGGACCAGTCGATGCCGTATGGATTGAAAACTTAAATTCAGTATTAGATGATAACAAAACACTTACTTAGGCAAATGGAGACCGAATTAAAGTGGCTGCTAATTCTAAATTGGTTTTTGCAAGACAACGTGGATAACGCATCGCAGCAACAGTCAGTCGTGTTGGCATGGTTTTTGCCAGTTCTTCCGTTTTAAGTTGGAAAGTCTACATGGAGGCATGGTTGACGAATCATGCTGATGATCAAGAAATTTATAAACGATGTTTCGAATGTTTATATAATGATGCCCACACGTTTTTACAGACTAGGCTTGTAGCAAAAATGCGCATCCTAGAAGCAATTTACATTCGACAAATGTTAGACATAATGGAGGCCTTTTAATGGAAATAACTTCACGCAGCGAGAAAGCCGTAGAGAGAATTTTCTTATTCGCAATGATGTGGTCGCTCGGAGCAGTTTTGGAAATCTCAGAACGTGACAAGTTAGAAGAATTTGTTCTGAAACATCCTTCGAAATTGCGTTCGTAGTTGACGGCTTATATATAAGCTAAACTTTAAATAAAAAATATTTTTTTACTAGTTTGGCCTAAGCGTGGTTTGACTGAATCAATATTCGAATACTATGTTGACGATAATGGAGCTTGGCAGCACTGGAACTCTCGCGTAGACGCGTTTATTTTTCCTGATGATGAGGTCCCAGAAGTTTCATCAATTTTGGTACCAAATGTGGACAATGTGCGAACATCATTACTCATACATAACAGCTACTTCTTATTGGAGAGCAGGGAACGGCTAAAACAGTAATGATTATGGCCTATATGAGCTGTTACGACCCTGAAGAACATCTCTCCAAATCTATTAACTTTTCATCTGCAACGTCCCCAAATATGTTTCAAGTAAGTAATATTTTGTATTTAATATAATTTAATTGAAAAAAAATAAGTAAGAATGATTTAGATGATGAGGCGTGATCCATAAAATATATCCGACCCCATATGGTATTTAAATTCTTTATCAGAATCAACAGCCAAGTGGACATAGTAAATATTCTTTATCAGGATCAGCAAAGCCACAGTTTTAGAGGCTTCTTCTTAATGATATATAAAATATATTTTTTTATGTTTGATCAAATGGAAAAATTCTATTATTATCAGGAAGTGCTTGAGAAAGGGCATTTTAATTGATGCGAGCGTAAATTTGGTTGTGTGTGTATTCTGTAAGTTCTTCAAGTTATGTTGTAATATTCTTCTGCAGTTCCTGTACCTGCTTAAGAAACGAGTGGAGTTTGCAATAGAACTAGAATTAAGTCGAATTAATTTTTTTTTTGTTTTAACGGTAGATTGTTTGCGCTATGTAAAAGTATTAGAACAAAAGTAGTCGGTGTAAGATTTATTAATTACATTGCGTCGCTTAATAGGAAATATCCATAAGTCTAAAAAAGATATTTCACAACTTACGTTTCAAAGCTTTCTAAAGCAAAGTGGAAATCTTGGGTCTGAGGAAGATGTTAGTAATTTGCGAGAGATAAAAGCTTTCATAAAAAAAAATTTTGGAAGAGTGTCCTAGTAATGTTAATTTCAAGTTTGGAAACCTTTGCTCTTATATATTAGTTTTGTGAATTTTGATGGCGGGGATGGGCGTAGAAATATTGCCGAAAGAATTTCAGCCTTTTTCGGTTGTAAAAATATTATTTCGTTGTTTAAAGAGTGCTTCTACCAATGTTCCATTCAAATTGGGTGAGATAAATGGTTTTATCGATTTCCACCATAAGGAGCGTAGCTATCCAATTTGTTATCGATCTTTAGAAAGAGCTACGGGTAACATACTTTAAAACTTTAGTCAATCTAAATTAATCGATCTAAATTAAAATTTACGCATCTGTTAAGTGGAATAGTGTGTGATCTTGAAAAAATGAATAAATCGATAACAAAGTAATTAAAATGATAAAAATCCTCATATTGCGTTAAATATTTATTATTAGAAATAACTTTCAAATGTTTTCAAAAATTAAATATTTGAAAATGCCAAATCAATGCTAGAGTTTCAATTGGTAGTGGGTGTTTTAAAATCTAACATCAATCTAAATGTTTTTTTGCCGGTTAGGCAATTGGAAATATTGTTCAACATTATATTGCCGTCATAAATGACGATTCTCCTCTTATGTTGAGCTGCAAAAAGCATTGCCTAACAAATTCAAATTAACAATAAAGGTAATCCCTTTTCGGAATAGTTATAAGGGGAAGCTACACCGCGACCTATTTGATCTATTGTGCCCCCTTCTGAGCTTATAGCTCTTCCATTAGTCCCAATTCCTGCACGAATGTGATGATATTTGTTGAGTTGAGGTCTTCTATGTCTTTGCAATTCAAAACATGCGCCCCTAGGATGCTGCATCTTCTTCAAGTTAAGGCGACACATTCTGCTAGGATGTGCATCGAGGATTCCTGCTCTCTTTCACAAAACCTGCACAGTTCGCTACTATACATGCCCAATTTTGTTAAGTGACTCCATAGTCTACAGTGTCCTTTCAATAGAGCGGTAAGTATCTTAAGGCTGTTCTTTCCCATGGTTATAATTTGTTTAAATCGTACAAGATTATAACCACCTAGGAGACATCTGGCTTGTCGGATTGTCCTGCTGCCTCTGACCAGCTCTGTTGTCGCCTCTGTCTCTCCTCTTTTCTAAGTTCCAGTCGTATAGTGTGTCTCCCAATGCCACAATACGGTTCTGATCCTGTTAGGGGCCTTCCTGCTCCCATTCTTGCTTGCTTATCAGCCGCCTCGTTTCCCGCTATGTCCCTGTGGCCCGGGACCCATCGTAGGGTAAGCCTGTCACCCCATGCTACCACACCATAGGTTAACATGGGTCTTACTACCATCAGGTATAGCCATCTTAATATCTTTGGTGATGTACCCAATAATTTATCGGCAATACTACGACAAAGTTAAGCCTGCAAAGACTCCCCCCCTAGGCGCTACTAGGGTCCTTGAGCAAATTTGTCTCATCCTCTGTAACGGGGACGATGACTGTTTTCGTAGGGTTAAGGTAGAGTCCAACCTCCCTAACCGTCATACGTTATCCTTAGCCCTGACTGGGTCCTTGAGTGATTCTTCAAATTTGCCTCGCGTTATCCTAACAATGTAATCGGGATAACCTTGACATTGATTTCCACTGTTAGCAAGTCTGTTTAGCAGTTCGTCTACAAACAACTCCAGTAGGAGACAACACCCCTCCTTGGGGACAGCCTTTGGTGGTTAGGACTGTTACAGTACTATCATGTAATGATGCCGTGGCTTACCGGGAGCGTAGCAGTGCGAGTATCCATCTGCTGGTAGTATGGTCCAGGCCTTTTCTCTCGAGGGTAGCATTGATCACATCGAATGATGTGTTATCAAAGGCACCTTCTATATCTAAGAAGGCGCACAGTGCTACCTCCTTATTACCGATTGCCGCACTCAAAGTACGTCGCAGCTGATAAAGTGCTGTGTCCGTGGACCTGCATACTCTGTATGCTTGCTGCGTTGGGTGCAGCGGCCTTTGTTTGAGCAAAGTGTTTCTGATTTTGTAGTCCACCAGCTTTTCCAACGTTTTCAGTAAAAACGATGTTAAGCTGTTGGGTCTGGAGGTCTTAAGGTTGGTGATGTCTTTCTTCCCTGCCTTGGGGATGATGACCACACCAGCTCTACTCCATGCGCTGCGTATGTGTCGGAGGGCTTGGCTGATTAGTAGTGCTTTTTTAATACTGGAGAGGAGTAAGTCCTGACCCATTTGGAGGAAAGCTGGGGATATGCCATCCATTCCGGAATAATTATAGGTCTGAAATGTACCAATTGCCTATTTAGCCACTCTGCTGGGACTGTTTGGGACAGACGCAATAACTTCGTCTATGGTGGCCGCTTCCAACACATACAATTCTCCGCGACTGAGTACAATCTGGGGGGAATTCCACAGGTAACACGGCCACCTTTACCTTTTTCGCCTTATCTGCATATGACGATCGAGGCTCGGTGGATGTTGGCGAGCTGGGATTCATGGCCCTGAACGTGATGTACTCGGCTGTAAGTCTGCTTCCTTTTCTGCTAAAATCCGCAGAATCGCTAGACGCGTCCTTGTTCTCCGGGCACGGTGACGTTAGGATGCTGCTGCGTCTTTGGGACCCCATACCGCAGCTGCTTCCCTAGACTCTTTGGCTTTCTTCAAAGTCTCATCCGGAGCTAGTGCTTGCTGGTGGTACTACTTGACCCTCAAAACGCACAGGTTTCCGCCGTTCCGGGTCGTCAAACCCACCGGGTTGACCCCTCGTTGGCAGAAACTCCTCTCCCTTTTATAGACACTGTCCGCCTTGCCTCGTGACATTCGGTGCCACGCTGGACGGTCGGGATGGTTCAATCACCACACAAACACGCCTGGAAGTTGGAGCTTGTTGTGCCTGCGGCAATATCCTATTTGATGCTGGAGTAGCACGGTCGGGAGGCTGGTCTACCACACTGCATGAGCCTCTCCCCGTCTACAACATCCTGGATCGTTCCCAGGTCGCCAAAATTTGTCCACCGTTAAGAGAAACTGGGATAGTTTAACAGGTGGTCGCCATTTGCCACCGTTAGAACTGGGCTAGCCGCCCCCAGCCATTTTGGCTCTCAGTACGGTTTGAGTGATACCTGAGTCCGGTCCGGAATGAAATGTGGGGATGGGATGGAGGAATGTAAGTGGTCCGGAGAGGTTGGGGTTGTGTGAAGCTAAACTTATCACGATTAACATTAGTAGTAGTAGTACCCACTGTTAGTATTATACGCACCCCGAGGCCTTCGCTATCCGCACCCCGCGGCCCTCCTGGTGGCCTCCGCTCAGCCTCATCCGAACCACCCCACAAGTTCTTTAGACGAGAACAGTACTTAAGCACACATCCTTAAGTGTGAGTTGCCAAGAACTGATTTTTCAGTGACTACAAGACCAAAAAGCAAGTCTATCTTTGATACTCGGCAAACAGTTCGGCGAAGATCCTGAGAGCGGCGCGTGTGGGCATGGTCTGAAAATTAATATGCCGGTATTAGGAGGAGGTTACCAGCAAGTTACCTTCCAAGTTTAGTTACTCTATCTTTCAAATTGTGGAGATATACGGGATTATCGATTTACACTTTCCGAAATATCGGCATTGGCGATGATGGGCGCAGTTGTGGTTCTGAATGGCGGCTACGAAAAAATGTATACTGGGCGACGATGTGGGGGCGCTGTAGGTGGGCGTGGCATAGGCCCATCTTTGAAGGGCATCGACAACAAACTACCAACCAAATTTGGAGACTGTAACTTAAAGATTTTGAGAGATATATGGAAATTATCTTATCTTATTGATTTCCTAGCTCCTAGAGGACGATATATTCCAATTATTGTTTTCTAACGTAAGTGTAAAAAGAATGACTGCTTACAGTCAATTCTTAGGGTATGCTGAAAAGGGTGTTGGGTATGCTACCGGTTCATGTACCAGAAACAAAGAGTCGCCGCAATCAGTGCTTGTAACAAATTGGGCTGGACGATGTGAATACGCAAAGAGTTCTTTTGTACTAGTTTATTTCATGAAAAATGCGTGGATTATATACAAAGTTCTTAGACGATAACCTTTGCTTTGGGCTGGTTATTCTATTTACATTTGACCCAAACAGTCAATCCTTATCTATGCACTTACAGATACCATGCCTTAATATTTTCTAATTTACGACGCTGCGTATGATAACATCTGCTTACTTCAGGCCGTCCGACATGCAACCAATGGGTCGGGTGCATATTTGTTTCATTGATTCTGTGCACTATCAGCAGCGTAAGATTTTCTGTTTTTGAAGAAATCATACATACGTCCGGCATGAATGCAGATTCAACCATCATTTAATCTAATGGTGAAAGGTTGATTTCCAGAGGGCAGTTCGCATCTGGGTGTCATTGATGTTTCGGCTTGTGATCCATTTGTTATACGCCATTTTTTGACACAATAAATTGTTCGATTTTAGCCTTCGCAGCGGACGGTCACACTATAATTTTCTT